>JNEU01000856.1:0-38407 GCA_000697475.1 Lichtheimia corymbifera B2541
GTTGTTGTTGGCAGGGGCAGACATGATAAAAAAGAATAAAAAGAATTCACGGAAAAAAAATGTGATATAATAAAATAGAAGATGTATGTGCGTGTGTGTGTTGAGAGCAGAGAGAGAACTGGTAGCAGTAAAGTGTCCGTGAGACTCAATAAGAGAAAGAAAGACAAAGATTTATTTAGGGTGATTACGCGTGTGTATATAGATGAGATGATGCAATCATGCTGAGTGTGAATAAAGATGGTGGGCTAGTCCCTCAGAATACGACATCAAGATCAACGATGATACATTGAGGCATGGTGTTTTGGCACATGTAGCTTCCAATGCCTCTGTTGTCGATGTTTCCAATTCGAACGTCACGCACGTGGGTGTGTACCATATTGTGATAAAAGACACGCTGGTACGGCGTATGTGTATCGCAGGATCACCTGTGAATGAGACTGAGCTTGCTCGCAAATTGATTATCTATTGCAGAAAACATCCCCTTAAGAGGACATTGACCCTTGAGCTTGGACGACCAAAGAAGCCCCTCAGTGAAAATTTCGTCACAACTCTCAAGAAAGCGTATCCTGCCCTCACTTTGAAACGATGGTTTTGCCCCTCTCATCCGCTTGATATTGAAAGATTCCACCAATCATCCATAAACGATCCAGACTACATGCCATGCCACGAATGCTTTGAGATAACACTACGAGCAGAGTGTGGTCATTGCAGGATGACAACTTGTCCCCGATGCATGAACGATATGCTTTGCATAGGATGTAAAATAATGTTTCCATCATAAATATGGATCAAACCCCTCTTTCAATTACCATCCCACAATGCTGGATTTGGATATGATCGATATTCGGATCGCTCAATTTGCCGATATAGGCATGCATCAAACAAGCAATATCGTATTTAGTAGAATACGTTCTAGTGTATCATGTACTTGCATATCCAAGGATCAATATATACATGACTTGAAAATGGGTGGATCTTTGGGCCTTGTGAATCGATTGCCATGCATTACATAACGTTGATTCGTATGGCTTTATCCTTATGGCTATTGTTTAAGGGTAGTTTGCATCACGACAACTTTTTTAACTATCGTTGAATTGGCTAGGGATGAAAAGTTGATCATCAGCATTAACCAGTTGTGGTTAATTTGAGAGAGTTAAGGGCTATGTGTATGCAAAAAGCCAGCCGTATTGGAAGCTGCATCAGCTACAATGGCATGATTCCTGCATCTGTCACTCTAGGATACATTACCTTTTCCTGCCGTTAGCCTCTTATCAAGATCTTTTTTACCGAACAGCATAGACATATGTTCTTACTATTGAGTCTAATGTTGCTGTGTGTCGAGGAGAGCCCAAAAAAAGGGGTACCATCATGAAAATGGAAATCATGAATCTGCATAATGCTTCATAACCTTCCCAAGATATCGAAACTAAACTTGGCTAAGATTACAGCGACTAGCAGAAGGTTTAGTAGAACTATATGTGAGTGTTGGCTTAGCCGACATGAGATAATACGGAGATGACGATCTTCTCCCCACCACTACCACCACCCAAACAAGTGTTTAATTTTACCACAATAATGGTAAGCGGCTATCGATAGAATCGATATGAGCCTATTTGGCATTGATATTGTGCGAAAATTACTGTGATATATTACTCTCATTCTATTAACCCAAGATTGCCACCATCATTCGTATTTCCAATGTAAGACAACAACTGCATGTGCACGGAGGTACAAGCCGAGCCGTAGGGTGGGCACAGATGTTGCCCTAACTTTACCAGGCATGTTGTGTATCACCTATATGCGTACTACGTATTGTATTTTCTTCGAGTAAAGCATGGATACTGGGGATGTTGTAGTGTGATAAAGCAAAGAAAGGAGAAGGCATGGCCATTGCGCCGGTTACACTGCATATCTCGCTCTCGCCCCTTTGGGAACTTTAATTCTTTCTTTTCAATGGCAAGATACTACTTATTATCATGTTTGGGAATGGTTGGATGGGCGGGGTGCATCTTTATATTGACATGCTTACATATCAACCGCTTGCATTCAAGATATACCAATGACTACCACCGCTCTCTCTCTCCGATGGGTTGATCTGCAAGTATTAGTTCATTTCCCCGCATCGTGCGTTATGTGTTACAAGATGCGTGCTAGATGAGACGCACACGCACACACACACACACACGACACACATGGGTATTGTGGTCGAGTTAAGTGATGAGATAACGAAAATAAAGGGGTAGGGGACATGTTTGGAATATCAACAAGGGGAAACAAGAAGGGGGGAAACGATTTGATCAATTTTATTGACAGTATCCGTCATTGATTTATCCATGGTAGTGGCATGATTGATCAACATTGTTGTAGTAGATGAGGTCTATGATTGTAAGCTATGATGGGGTTTACTCCTTTCAAGTGACAAAGCACATGTTTGATATACATGTCAGCTATTGGAATGGAATAAAGAGTGAGTGTCAAATGCAGATCGATGAATGGGAACAAAAGTGATGCAGCCAAGGAGTCTCTCTTTCCTTGTTGCATCGGATTTGGTCTTGTGTTACCATATTGTCACTTTCTTTGTTCACTTTTTACTTTTAAAACCTCTCTCTCGCCTTTGTTTTTACGCAACCTTCTCTTTTTTCTCATTGCCGCACCCTTTTATATTCTTTGTCTTAATTCACCATGATTGCCAACAGAAAACGTTCTAATGAAGACGGCATGTCACCTTCGTTGACCAGGTACGACATACGACACTCACACTCACACACACACCCGCAGTTGTCAAACTCTTTCTTACACACACGTTTCTCTATTTCCATAATGCTAGTGTATCGTATAACCAAGGACATAAATCCCGTCGACGAAACATTGACAATGATGCCATGTATGAACAGGTGAGTCTACAATTCCCTTGTTTGGTATATTCTTTTCTTGATTGCTGATATACCAGTTATTCTCAGATTGACAGGTATAAGTCGCGCATGATATCAATACAGTCCACAAAGTCTCACCACCGTATCAGAAGCCCACCTATGATTGATGGAGAGTCAAAGATGGCTGAAGTAACGAAGCACTGTCATTCTTGTCACACCACAGAGACACCCGAATGGCGTAAAGGACCCATGGGTAAGAACAACAAGCTCTACTAGTCAGGTCTTGGCTTGGCTGAAATAATTCAGATCATTTGAGTAACATACAATGTTTTATTTTTCAAGGTCCTCGTACGCTTTGCAATGCATGCGGACTAAGTAAGTGTTATCGTATCTTTCCTTTGACGTTGACATGAATCCTTATCATGTTGTTTATTAGTTTGGGCCAAATTATCGCGCAACCAGCGTGATGAACGATCAAACAAGAGTCGTAGACCTTCCACTCGATCCCCGCGTTCCGGAACATGCTCACCGAAGCAGCGCGCTAAAACTGTAGACCAGACAACGCTATCTCCATCCACACCTCCTTCTTCATCTTCTTCCTCCCCAGTACCTGTGCCATCCTCACGAGAACCATCTCCTGTTAATGTTCCTGCTCCTTCTCTTCCTCCTTCTGCTACTTCCACGACAACAGACCACTCTGATACCACACATCATCATGCTGTAAACAAATGTGCATTATCGTTCTTATTGAGTTGAATATGAAAAACTTGCAAAACGGAATGATGGGTGATTACATTGCACTTTGATATTGTGCTTGTACACTACGCTTGATTCGGAGCATCTCCTTGAAGGTATCTTCGTTGCCATGTTGTACTTCAAAGTCATGCCATGTTTGCCAAAAGCTGGGTTGATTCTGTAGATGTAAAGAAAGCATGGTTAGTAATCAAGGGGAGAGAGAGAAAAAAAACTTTATCGCACCTTGGGATCAAAGAATTGAGATGCATAACCATAAATAGCTCTTGCACGATCAATTTCACCCAATTTTCGTTCCAATTCTGCATACTTGAGACACATGGGTCGTACATCCTTGTCTGGCAAAGCTTCAATGGCACGTTCATAAATCTCACGAGCTGCCACAATGCCAAATGATGCTGTGGCTTTGGCAATATAGTAATTGAACATCTACATAAAGTTTGTTAGTCATGCGTATTCCGTTACACCAGCAGATGGTAGAAATCATGGGTCCCTTACCTCCAGCCGATCCTCATCCGAGACTGCTCTAGTACCCCGATCATAGATACGCATAGCATGACGAGCAAGGCCATGGTCTTCCTCCAATTTACCATACATGAGAATAATAGGTTTGGCATACTTGGGTGGACACTTGTCAAGTGCTTGTTCGAAAAGATCGCGGGCTCTTTCCAATTTGGAACCACCCTATATAAAGAAAACCACAATGAGTATATATTATACTATCAAACACGGAAGGATGTACTTACATATCGCTCCATGAATCGCTGGAGATAAATGTTCCATAATTCAAAGGCAATGGGCCATCCAAAGATCTCGATACCACGTTCATACACCTTGTACGACTCTTCGTAGTAATGATTCTCCTCGAGGAATTTGCTGTAATTGACGACCACTTGTGGATTGGCGATACGTAGATCCATGATCTTATCATAGACAGCTTTGGCACTTTCCACGGTACCCACGCTCTCTTCCAGATCCACATAAAAGCCCCAGAGTGTCATGCTCTTGAATACACGTTGCTGAACAGGCAAAGATTCGTCATGATAGTTGATTGTCTTTGGGTTGACACCTGGTATACGTGGCACCACCGTAGCACGTGCCATGACCTCCAATGCCTGATCAAAGTTGTCATGTCGGGTTTCCATCTCTGCATACTCGCACCATACTTCAGCCAAATCATTGACCGTCTTGTAATTGACCTTGACAGCCTTGTCAAAGATAGCTCTTGCTCCATCAAGATCACCACCTTCTTCATAAAACTTTGCAAATTTGACCCAAAGCTCGTGCAGTTTGCCGTGGGCCCGTTTGGGATTGATGGTTTGGATCGCCTGGGTGTAAGTCTCCACCACCTTTTCCTTATTGTTGCCCCAAAGTGCCACTCGTTTCTCCCACTCCATCGCATTGTTGGGATTTTGTCGTAATAGCACATCGTTCACCAGGAACGGTCGTCGATCCATCAATCGCTCATAACGTAACAGACGCATATCCAAATCCAAATCCTCTTCTTCGTCCTTTTCACCTGCTGCTTCACGTTCGGCTGCCATTTCCATCTTCATTGTGATCATCTCTTCTTCAAATTCGGCATAGGCATCAAAGATGGCAGTGAAATCACGCACCGTCAGGACTGTCGTGATACCTTCTTCGAAAATGTCACGAGCCTAGAATAAAAAAAAAAAAAAAAAGTCAGTTACATCCTATCTGCCATCATTACCATGATTCTTGTCTCTCACCTTTTCCAGCTGACTCATGTTGATCCAATATGTTGCCAATCGACAATACAGCATACCAACTTGGTCTGTGAACCGTTTAATGGCACTGCGAATAATAGGCTCCACCTTGAGACTCTTGATTTCAGTCGAATGATTCACCATAAGCTCGCAGAGTTCTTGCCATAGCTGATAATGTGATTTGCCTCGCGTAGACTGATATTTGGTGTCATTGACAATAGAGGCCAGTTTCAATGCTGCTTCATCGTATCGTTCTTGTTCCATCAATTGCTCAATGAAGGCTTCAATGTAGGATGGTTCCAACTACCAACATAAAATGTCAAAAGACCATCAACATATATGATCCATTGTACCGCCAACTCACCTTGATATAACGACGTAGCACACGAATTGTAGTCTCACCACCTGCTTTCTCGGCAAACTTGGTGTATACTTCCCAGATACGTGAGTGCTGGGTTACTGGAAGGGCACGAAGAGCTCGATCAAAGGTGCGGCGTGTCTTTGTAAGGCAGGGCTGTGACATGAGAAACTCAAGATAATCCAACCAAATTCGAGGCATCTATACAACATGTCAATTCTGGTCTGTACTTGTATATTCCCTAGGTTATCATCATACCTTGTTGAGGAGGATCAAAGCGCGTTCGTATGCATTGTTGACAGCTGTGTATTGAGAAGCGTACTTTACGGGGCTCACGCCTGTAAGCTTTTCACGACGCAAATCGAGGTAGTGCTTCCACAACTTGTAGGAGCCAGGCAATTCTCTTAATGCGCGTTCGTAGATGAATGTCAACTCTTGAAGGGTGCCAGTGCGTTTGTGATCAATATATCGAAGCCAGCCGCGAAGCGAGTAAGGATTGCGCAATAGATCTTCCTCGTATGGAATATCAAACTCGCTCTATACAAGGTTAATCAGTCGAAAGGTCTTGCGAGATGAATGGGGGCAACGTACAATGGGCATATCCACGTCCTGGTCAGCCATCTTTGTTGCGTCGATCAGGTGGAGGTTGAGAGAGGGAAGTAGTAGTGAATAGAGAGTGAGTGGAGTGGAGTGAGAGTGAAGAGCTCAGACCAAAGCGGTAAAGCCTGCACTGGAATTGAAAAGCCTCTTGCCATCATCTGCTTTGAAAGCATACACTGTAGACAACCCACTGATAGTTTTCCAATATATTGCTATAAAATAATTCCTTGTGTATCAAATAAAGTTGATGATAGAATTATTAAGCCGGTACATTAATGTACCAGATCCAATAGACGATTCAATCAACCTTGACACCATTCTTACATATCATGGTTTCTCCTACGTACATGTTCAATGATGCTCTGGTGTCCCTAACTATATATTGCATCGTCTACAAATTACTCATCATTACAGCATACCCGATATACGTTGAGACAATGGATATTGAATTACCATAGCAACCACGTGCGATTATAAAAACGCATCAAGGACACTTTCGCAAAACAAAAACTCTCTCAGTGATTGCTTATGACTCTAGATCCACTTTTCACCCTGAGAACCATTCATTCATAATACTGCTACATAATGGAGGTTCATTCATTGTATATCAGGATGCACTTTAAACAAAGAACAATGTGGGTTTATTGTATCGAGTAAAAGGATCATACTCTAATGATCGAATACAATTTGCTATCATACCAGACATGTTATAAGAGCAAAATGGATGCTATGTGATGATAGGATGATGTCTTTATCTTGTGTCCAATCTAAAATGAAATCCGGCAAGATGTGTACAACAAGGGCCTGCATGACGCGCGCGTAAAAGCCACAGCAAGATGTCAAAATAGGCCTGCATCTTTTTTGTTTTTCATACTACCACCTCCCCTCACACAACGCCCAGCATGAAGTTCATTGTGGAGCACATGGAAGACGGCATGCACGAATGGTGCACTCTCGAATACCGTCACATGATTCAAATTTGCGGTGCAGACGACATGTACTTTTCTGGCTTGACTGAGAACGTCCTCAACAACTGCATGCCCGAAGACCTTAAGCAAGCTCATTGCCACCAAGAAGACGTCATGCATTTGCCCGGTGTTGACCCCAGTGAAGTATGCTTGTTGGATCCTTCAGCCACTGAACCCCTTAAGCCTGAAGATGGTGAAAAGTTCAAGTATATGTTGTTTGGTGGTATCCTTGGTGATGATCCCCCACGTGGTAAGCAGTAGTACATGATGATAGCATAGATCATGTTACGCTGACGGATCGCTTGCTTGCTTGCTTAGATCGTACCAAGGAACTTCGTAAACTCGGCTTTGCTGGAAGACATCTCGGTCCCATTCAAATGTCAACCGATACCGCTGTCAATGTGGCCAGACGTGTGGCTGTGGATAAAGGTAAAATGAATGAATGAATGGAGATGAAAGAGCACAATGACTCATTCAATGTATAATACAGTGCCTCTTGATCAGATCCCTTACATTGATAGCCCCGAGATTTACTTTTCCAAGCATGAATCTGTCAACATGCCCTACCGTTATATTGCCATCACCAAAACCATCACCACCAAGGATGGTCAAGAGAAAACCATCAAGAAACCATTGATGCCTCCAGGCATGTTGGAGCTGATCAAAAAGGACAGCGAGCGTACTTTGGACTTTTAGATAACATATTCCATTTCATTCATTCTGTATTTATTGCTATATTCAACAACAACAACATCTTGTGCATACAACCATGGTGATGTAGTATGGGTTAAGGAGGGAGGGAGGGAGGGAGGGCATGTTACTATACATGGCATGAATTCAATGGTGGTACAAAGGAATCTGGTTTGCGCCGACAACATGTGGAATATACATGCTTGGGGGTTTTGAATTGGGAATCCTTCATTGTTTCAAGCCTGACGGACCCATAAGATCGGTTTATAACAAAGGAATGGGATAATGGGCGGTGGTAAACACAAAAGAGATGGATGTAAACAATCAAGGACAGCAGAATGAAAAAAGCAGCTATCGATTAAGCTACCATATTTGTGATGAAAAGCTACCATAGCCTGGGATGTCAGGTCCATTACGTAGTTGGGAGGCTTTTGTTTTGACATGAATGACGCTTTCGGCGGCACAGACTGACATGTCAACTTCCCAGAAAAGTAGAGTTGATCACATGGTGAGAGGCACAACACAATGGATGAATGACCCTTCATCTCCTGCATCACACAGATGATATATAAAAGCTACATGAATGCTTACTTTTTTTTACCTTCCGCTTTTTCACTTTTTTTCATACCTTGTTGCACCTTTTCGATATCCATAGCCCTTGATGGCAATCTGGCTATTTGAGAACCAAAATTTCCACGAAGCCTGGGTCCCCTTTGACCGCAACAATCAAAGAAAACTCGAATACGTATTCATACACCACGATTCCCTTGTGCGGCATCTGCTGGAAAAGACGCCCCTTGAAGAATTACTCCCTGACAACAACACCATTGATTTGGATGAACAAGACCCATCAGCAATAGACTTGGTGAAGCTCAATAAGCCGGACGAGGGCAGCGATGAAGATGATGATGGTCATGCGCTTTCGATCATGCTTAAGGATTCTCACTTTACGGAACCCATTACGGTTTACCCACACATGCTGCTCGGATGTTTGACCGACCGGGATATTTTGGTAGCAAGAACAGAGCATCCGGGTGACATTGACAAGATTGTAAAATAAACTTTTGGCTTCAAAAAGAGGTGCATGCGTGGGTATGATATAGATGTGTGTGCTCGTGGCAGTGGTGGCGGTGCAAGGTACAACAACAACGAGTCAGCTGCAAAGGATAGAGGGGCACGCGTAGCATTCATTTTCTTTCAAGAAACGAATCATATCGTCTTTATCAGCTGACACCATCGCATGGCTCAATGAACATAATGACGCCCCAGGGCAATGGTGACGAACAACACATCATGGCACATGGACAATATATACCTCTATATTATCATCATAACGGCAAGAGGTGTACGTACCCTGACCATAACAAGTTATTTGCTTGTTGTATTATACATAAAAGAGCTGCTCATTTCACGCACGTTACGCAAATCAATGTGATCATTGCTCGACGTATCATAAGATCTTAATTAATAACATCACACATACACACATGGAAGAATACACCTTTTCTTGCATTCTTGGCAAGTTGGTCCCGACTTGTTGTGCGTCAACCAATGCACGCCGTCGGCATTTGTAGAACTTTATGTTACAGCAGGCTGCTCCATATCGATTTTCGGAAAGAAAGACATCCCCCACTTGACTACATCCTATATATGATACGCCATGCTGAACATGGTCCCATTATATACATATGAATGAATAACCATCATGGTATACTGCAATACGTTCGCATCATCTACAGGCATGCATGAGAGTTGTTGCTGTAAAAGGATACTACAGCGATCATGCATCCTATGTAATAATGCCACTCATTGTTGCAGGATTTTTGGAAAGGGTATGTTGTTACGGCGATAATGGTTACATCTCGGCAAATAACATGCGGCTGTGCGTGTGTGTATATATGTGGCGTCCATCTTTTTGCAAGCATGCCACTATGACATCATGCACCTACTAGTTGCCCTGTATCACTATCAGACTCGGCATATGTCCTCTTTTGGCTTCCATGACAGCTGCGCCAAAGTGTAAAATGATCCCCATTCATCTATAATCAAAGCTGCAAGCCCATTTCCACAAACGATCAATACAGTTCCTGGCAAGGTGCATTGCAAGGATGTCATCTTATGTATTCAGTTCACAGTCAGTATTATTAACATTCATGCAAGAAACTAGAGATTTTATTATATTGAATATCTAGGGTATAAAGGTGTGTGTGTTTCTTTCTACGTATTCGCCTTTGAATCCAATCTGGTAGAGCAATTCTGCACAGTCGCAAATAGCAACGCGCTTCTTTCACGCAGCCCATGTTTCAGCACCCGTAGACAACATTCCCTTCCCACCATCGGGTCACCCAATCGCCTTCGCATGTACAGTAGCTCTCGTCTTGACATCCATGTACAGCTCTTTGAAAGTCATCGCTTCGCATGAACCAATAGAACGCCATCTGCTCGAGTACCTGTGCAGCTTCTTGATCGTCATTCTCACTCCTGTTGCTTGACGTTGCCTTGACTCGAAATCGGCTTCCGCGATAGTTCACAACACCAGCAGTATTCTTGTTTTCCAAAAGACTACATGTATGTGTATGCAGTTGACACGTAGAGAGCTGCATTGATGGTCATATTCGCGTTTTATTTCTCTGTCTCATACTTGCATCATCTCCTTTCTTGGCAGTATATGGATTAATCACTTTTTGTGGACAACAAAGCCTACGCCGAATCCATGCACTTGAAGAAGCCAAGCCTGTTGTCATTCGTTTCCTGTTTAATTGATTGCATAACCCCATCAACGTCTCCTGGTAAGTATCAAGGGTTCTTTATGATGGATCGAGAGTACTCATCGTCTATGTAGTTCTTGTGTTCATTGTTGTCTTTGTGCCATTTGATTGTATTCCCTGATGGATTCTTTGTGGTACGGATATCATTTCATATCATTTTCTTGTTCACTTGTATATTGATACGCCTTCGAGTAGTAAACTCGTTTATTGGTGGGATGAGGATCTCGGTCAAGGAGCATGAGCCAGGATAGGCAACAATCCTCAAAGGGATGAAGATTGGCACGTTGTCATGTGTTCTACAAGCAGCACGTCAACTACATTACGGACCTGGACACTTGCAGACCAACAAACGCACGCTATATCGATAGGATAGAATCGAGCCTTCTTCTGGTGTCGCATACAAGGAAACGGTTGCCATGCAACGTCCGGATTTGGGATATTAGTACTAGGCCATCCACCCAGAATGTTCGTTCATATTATTAGTTAGTAGCATTATGTATGAATATATATTTTGTCGATCACAGTGGCAATATAAATTGGATCCCTTGAATGAATGCTTTTCCATGTTTGGAACCTTTCCATGCTTTTGGTACGGTTGTCTAGTGCTTTCCTGAATTGTTCAAGCTCCTCGCCACCAACCTTGTTACGTCAAGGTCCAATTTAGTTTATGAAATTGCCAAAGCCAGCGAGGTAGTTCAAGCAGAATTGATAAACGCGGTTGCTTGTTGCTCAGCGTTATCACAAGCGTGATGATAATGATAGCTTGCTCTCAGGATAGCGGCAATTTACGTGGTAGATTAGATAAAACCTTGGGTCAATTTCTGAGCACGACCATTTTGGGATCATCTTGTGCAACATGCCAAACAAGAAAATGATGCCACTTGAATGATGAGAAATTTTTGCTGCAATATGGATGCAGTATGACGTATGCATGACATGGTGTTGTAGCATTTCCAACCTCTCTTAAACGTGCTAGCTTTACATGCAGGAGGGGTGGGGGTATTGAGGAGATTTTCTACTACAATGTAATGATGCATGAAACGTTGCCAAGGGAAGAAATTTCAATGCCTGGATGATCATCGGGCCGCTATGGGCAACATCAATCATCCAGGGCTTCTAATCCGATCCGGAACCAAATTGTCTATCAGATGAACCCTTATCATGATATGGTTCTCCCCCATGCATATGAACACTTTATCACATCCATGATAAGTTGCCAAGAGCCAAAAGCCAAAACAAGCCAAGGATGACTTGTCGGCAAGTGTAATTACGTGGGAAATCGACATTTTATTATACCCGCTTCGATGTTCTTCTTTTTTTCCCATCCAAGAAGGGCGGTCAAGAAATATTTCACGCTGCGGATGAACCTATCAAAGATAGATGTCTAATCTTCGCGTGTCATTTTTGTTTAACCTTGGGTATTTTCATCCCCAACCATTGAATTGATGTCGCGTGAGCAACACAAGGAGACACATGCAGATCGTCCTGTCACAAACAAACGATTGAGTGATTTTGACACTTTTAAAAAAGGGGGGAAAGCACGAAATGCGGGGGTGATTATGACAAATGGGACAATTGTTCAAGCGGGATGTCGTGTCGTTTAACCCAATCACAAACGATAACCAAAGGATGACACATTTCACACGGCATTTTGCGTGAGCGGATGAGAATGGGCAAAACCTGGGCCAAAAAATGGGTTGATTTGTTGAAATGAAAAATGGCAGGCCGGCATTGGTCGGATACAAGTTGCTCCGGGAAGGGTAAACATCCATTGGACACCAATCATTAGTGAGCACGAAATGCATGTCTGTGTTTGAGTCATACAGCTTTCCTTAAATAGTGATTGTTTTTTTAAGCACCAATCAACTGAGCATGTGAAGAGATTGGAATATAGTTTATTTGCATATCAGATCAAGGATGGAGTTACATTACAAGATGATCAATGTATTGACACTACTTTTTATAAAGAGATGAAAGGAAAGAGCCAAGTCGAAGGATATAGAATGGGCTAGAATAAACATGAATGATCGCGCCATGACCACATTTGAGCGGGAGTGTTAGTGGATGGGGGACGAGATTAGCCGCTTTCAAATTGCGTCATTGGAAACCAGACGAAAGCGGTGGAATTGGGCTGGGCTAGACGCAACACCACATAACCTATTTAAGACCATTGCCAAGCTCTTGTTTCGAAGCTCTTCCTTTATCGTTTGCTTCTTTCTCTTTTCGCAAAAAGCTTTACTGCTTAACTTTATTATTTTATTTTATTACTTTGAACCTCATCTCCAACTGTTACCCCCTCCACCTCTGAGTCTCTTGTCATTGCGCAACATGGCCATTCATCATCTCGCCTAAGCAAAAGCGAAGGAGCAGCAAGATATCTGACATCCGTTCACTTGATCCCTTACATCAAAACAGCACGAGAAGAGCTTTCATAGCCCCTCTTTATTATTTTTTATAACGACTATCATGTTTGACCGTTATCGCATCATACGCCAAACAATGGTGTTTTACCACAACCCATCCTGAACAACAATATCCACTATCGTATTTATCCAACAACAAGAAGCAAATCAAGATCAAATCAATGACCAATAGTATCGAGCAACAAGAACAACACGATTACTGGACCGATCTGGCGAGCATCATGCTCGATCGCGTGATTGGCGACCAGTACCAGCTTCTCGAAGAATTAGGCCGAGGTTCCTATGGCGCCCTTTATCTTGGCCAATCAGTGGACAATGGCGAATACGTTGCAGTCAAAGTACTTGCCAAGAACGGTCTCGACCACCAACAACTCCAACTTCAACAACTCGAAGCCGATATCCAATCCGAGCTCAAGCATCCTCATATCTTGGCGTTACAGCGTGTGATTCAAGAGGAGCAATACACATACATGGTGATGGAGTTGTGTGACCAAGGCGATCTCTTTGATTTCGTGGTACGACAACAAGGTCCTATGGATGAATCTCTTGTCAAGAGCATGTTTCTTCAAATCTTGGATGCCGTTGAGTACATGCACAGCAAGAACGTGTTCCATCGTGATATCAAGCTCGAGAATATTCTCCTCAAATCGGATGCTCTTACATGCAAAGTAGCTGATTTTGGATTGGCTACACGGGAACGTCTTTCCATGGAATATGGTTGTGGATCCAGCACTTACCTTGCACCTGAACACTTTGCTGATGGTGACGACAAGGAGAACGAGGATGATGTCCCTTATGATGCAGCCTTGTCTGATGTCTGGAGTTTGGGTATTCTTTTACTCGCCTTGTTGTATGGTCGTAACCCTTGGCAGGAGGCCACCTCCATGGATCCCGCTTTCCTTGCATTCAAGCGTAACTCAGCCATGCTCAAGGATCAACTCTTCCCAACCTTGTCCATGCCATGCCTCCATCTTTTGCAATCCACTCTTTCTATTCATCCTCAAGACCGTCTCTCTGTCTCTGAGCTCAAGCATCAATTCATGAATATCAAGCATCTCACAACCACCTCCATGGATAGCACTGTGGATGATAACCAACTTCGTTCCGCTGTCAACATTCCCGCTGTTTGTCACAAGCCTTCCAATCGTGCAAGCTTTGATTCCGCTATCTTCAGTGCTACTACTATGCCTACTGGTTCTTGGTCAGATATGGTGGAAGAAGATGAATTATGGGCTGAACAACACCATCACCATGACGATGACGATGATGCAAGTATGGCTTCTTCCTCTCACTCCCATTCCTCTTCTTCTGGTCATGCCTATGATGATGACGAAGACGACACCGACATGTTTGTACACCAACACGAAAAGGAGTCGTGGTGGATATGATCGATCTTTATGCTTCCCCTCGTTTTACATAATCTAGTTAATAAAAAGTTTACTTTCGTTTTCTTATTCACTTTTGTGTGCGTGCGTGTGTGTGTGTGTATAATACTATTCTAACTGCAACCACATCAAGAAGCAGGATAACATCATTGTGCTGCTAGTAGTATTAGTCGGATTTAATACGATTAAAGTGCCATTTCTATTTACAAAACCGAGGATGCAGCATCATCATGTGCCCATTTCGTTAGGACATGGTAAAGGCGGGAAACACGTGCACACCTCCAAAAGTGGTGAAATTGGATTTGATGTTGCTTCGCAGTCGAAAGGAAAACATTAAAGTGTCTGTGCGCTTTTACACAATCTCGATCCCCCCTCCCCAGAAAATGATGGTGATGTTGCATAATCATGGATTTTTTATAATAAGAGTAGTGCAAATGATATAAAAGAAAAAAGAATCATACAAAACGCAAAATGAAAAAGAAAAAAGAAGCAAGATGAACATTTACAAGTTATTGGAGCAAGTGTGAGTGAGTGAGTGAGTGAGTGAATTGAGTAAGAACGAAGACCAACTAAGAAGATTTGGATGGGGGGGTGGGAAGGGTTGGGTATTTTGTGATGGATGCTGAAAGAAGCAAAAGAAGATCGGATGATGTATTGTGCATGTTTGGTGAGGATGAAGAAGGAATGGAAATAATGCCACTAATATGCTGCTGGTCGTTTACCCTTGTCACGACGTCCAGGTGGCGATAATGACCGCATAATACGAACAGATTGGCGGTGGTTGTTTACGGCTCGTTTCCTTGCAGGTTTATCATCATCATCATCGCTCGGTGATTTTGTTGATAGTTCTTGTAATGGCGATCGCTCAGTTGGTATGGATAATATCTTTTTGGTGAGGTGCTTATGGCATAACCATTGTCGTGGTGGGCGATTTTCATCTTCGTCGTTATTGAAAGGTCGTGTGGATGATGTCTTCTCCTGGTGGTGATGATCGTCATGTAATATCATATCCATAGTGTCGTCATGATAGATCTCATTCAACCAATTTCCTGATGTATCCAAAAACTCATCTTGGTCTTGTTCGTCGTCTAGTTCGGCGAATAGATCATCGTCGTCATCATCGTCATTGTCAACGATTGTATCCAGGCGACGACGGCCCTCCATCCACTCATCAAATGTTGCCGTAGCTTCATCTCGTTCAGGTGATGCATCCGGTGATGAAAAGCATATAGCATCGTCCTCCTCGGATTCCATTTCTTCATCTGATAGGTTATTGGACTAAACAAAGACAACAACAACAATGAGATACATTTGCATAACATGCATACCAGAGCACAATGAAATATTTCTTTGTTACCTCCATGCGGATTCGCTGTGTAGTACCCAGTACCATAGATAAGTTGGGATGATCTTGTTTGCCATAGATAGCACGATCCATACGATCTTGTAATGATTGCTCTGGTCGTTTCAGTTCACATGTAAAGTATTTGGTGCGACCATTATTCACACTGGTTGAATTCGACGACAATGTGAGCATTGACAGGCTTGTGCAAGGTGTGAATGTGTATCGACTGGAGGATACGGGTTCGTCGTCGACATTGCGTTGTTGTGATGGTCGTCTTGTTGCCATTGTCAAAAGTAGGAACGGGAAGGGGGGAAAGAGTGTCGAGTGAGAAAAAGAAAATGGGGTCGGGTTGTCTCTCGTTCTAGCCTACCCCTCCTCCTCACACTGAGACAATTTTCAAACTCCATCCAATCAACGTCCACCTCTTTCACCTAGACACGCTCCATCTTTGGAAATTGGCACCACAACACGGTAAAAGACGCGTCTAAAGGTAAAAAAGTCTATTAGACGTGTTTATTTCATTTTTCACGCGTCATGTCCCATTCATCATATCCATAGGCTCATGCTGATTAGCCATGTCAATTTTCATGGCGTGAACCACCCCTTCCTTCTTCAAGTACAGCACTTTAAAGCTATGCTTTGAATACGCGTCAGGAACAATCCTCCCCCACACCCTTGAATATAGAATGAGTGGCATCAACATGGACGTGGATACAATAAATAGTGGCCCATGAGATTTTGTTTCTATGAAGGGTTTGCAATAGCAAGTGTACAGGTGTTGGTGGAAAAAAAAAAAAGAGAAAGAAAAAGAATGCAGGGCGAGTAGTAGGGGAAAGGATCAATGGGCGGAGGCTTGAGAAGCAGTCGTCGTGACGCGATTCATCCTCAGTCAAAGGATGTGCGAGTATCAAATGGGGATAATAGACACCGTGCTCCACATCTTTCCGCACAACGCATGATCCTCCCATAAACACCCGTATGCATATTATTTTCGAGAGGTATTCTTCACACATCATCATCTTTTATTTGGTCAGTGTGAGAAAGTGGCAAGCAGTACAGCCAAAAGTGATTGCCTAATTATGCAATAAAAGTGATCGGCACGTCAAGTAACTTTGATCGAGCAGGATTACCAGCAAGAGGCTGACCATGGGATATACCAGCACTGGAGGTTTCCGGATAATCAATTTGGCAATGGCCAATGAGCAATAATAAAAGTGACACGTTGAGTTGGTATTATGGCCATAGTTTGGAAACATGAGAAGGATATACGAAGGGGCTAACAATAGCAATTGTGAATATACTTATCATCTAGCTCCAAGGCACACAGATATGGTTTCTAATGATAACAAGCGAGATATCCAAGTCGACGGAGTATGCAGCCAATCAAATTGGCAATGTACTCGGTATTTTGTGTAACTCAATTGCTCTTGTGTCATTTTTAACGTCATAACCCAGTATTTGGTTCGCATCATCGTTCAATGCTCATATCTGTAAAATACTCATATCTAGAATCATGTGCATCGTACAGCAATAATTATACAATTGTGTGGGGGACTCATGTGTACGACATTTATTTTCATCCATTGCGTAGGTTTACAGCAGACAATCCAAGGATGAATGTAATGTTGGGAGTGATAACCAAAATGATAGTATAAACTGCCTCTTATAGGCAGTTGGATTCATGTCTTTTCCCACGACAGGTGTAAATGCAAAGACCTCTTGTAATTCTTTTTTATCATAATCAGGTGGGTGGACAAGCAACCCATATGATTGCTTGGTATTTGTATCTTTTTCATGTAAGCCAAAAAGTATACATTGTATTTTGCACTAGCGAACAGGTGTACATTCATGCTCTCATTGGACCACTACCTTCGAGCGGGGCACTTGTGGCCTTGCTGTCGCTATTCATGCTTACATGAGTAACTCCGAGCCACATGGTGTATAAAAGCAACATGTTTCTGGCATGCTGCATCAAATCTTTGTACAGCTTTCTTTTTCTCACACACTCACACACATATATCCGAAATGACTTTCACTATTGAACCTATTGTCCCCAAGCCCGAGCAATCTGGTGTTGACTTTGGTGCTATGATCCATGACCTTGACTTGGACAAGTTGACAGGTAAAAAAGTGTACACAGGTCTGTGCGTCATGAAAATGACTCACTCGTATCCATTGATAGATGAGGATTTCAAAAAGCTTGAAGAAGCCGTTTACACATACCAGGTTGTTGTTGTTCGCAACCAGTCTCATGTTTCTCCCAAGACGCAGTATGAGATCACCAAGCGTTTTGAGCCTGAAGTTGACACATATGGCCACGGTGGTCAGCATCGTGCTGAGCAATCTGTTATTGCTCGTGATTTATCGCCCTTCCCTGAGGTACCCCAAGTCCAACTTCTTGGTCATGGTACCGTTCGCAATTATCAAGGCATCGAAGAACGCAAGTTGACCCACCCACACCACAAGGTCTTCCATCGCGATGTCTTATCCCAAGAAGATCAAGATGCTGGCAAGACTCGTTTCTACCGATGGCACATGGATGCTGCTCTCTATAAGCTCAATCCTCCAAAGGTTACCAGCTTGTTTGGTTTTAAGAACCCCGTATGTATAATCACACACACATGCATGATGATGCATTTTCTTCAGCCACAACTAAACTTTACCCCCTGCCCCAATTAGGAACCTCGACGTGAAACGGTTGTCTATGATGATGGTTCTGGTGATACCCTCGATGTTCAATTGGGCACCACAGCTTGTAAGTTTTTATTGATGGATGGATTGTTATAAGGGAATGGGGTTGAATTGACAAGGGATGATGGATTTATAGTCGTCTCGGGTCAACGTATGTTTGAACTTTTGCCACCTGATCTCAAGGAGTTGGCTTTCCGCACCAAGGTCAAGTATGCTGCTCATCCCTATCTTTGGATGTCCAAGGCCAAAGCACGCTCCACTGGTCTTGGTATGGTTTCAGAAGGCAAGGAACTTAAGCCTGAAGAATTGCCTCCTGTTGATGAAAAGGCTATCAAGATTTACCCCATGGTATGTTTGGATAAGGATAAAAAGGATGCATAGGAGAAAAAAGGTATACTCATAAAGTGATGTCTACGTATAGCTCTGGAAGAACCCTGTCACCGGTAAAATCCATTTCCAAGTACATCCTGCTGCTGTTGAAGATTTGATCATTGATGGCAAGCCTATGGGTGATTTGGAAAAGGTCCGCGAGTTCCTTTACAAGATGCAACGACCTGGTATCAGCCCTGAAAATGTCCTTGCTCACGAGTGGAAGGATGGTGATATGGTCTTTTTCCATAACCGTGGTCTTTTGCATTCGGTTGTTGGTTGTCTTCGTGATGATGATGTCCGTATCTTCCACCAATGCAATATGGCAAGTGCTGAAGATCCTATCCCTGTCACTGAGGAAGACTTTGCTCCTTATCGCACTCAAGCTTCTGCTGCATAAACAATCATCGACACGCCATCCTTTCTTTCCTCACGCACGCACACCTTCACTTTTTTTTTCTGTTGCATATCCGCATGACTCTTTCATCCTTGTAATAAACAACTTTTGTCGTACATGTATAAACGAACACTTGATGTCTCATGTGATGTCATTGGGGATGGTGGCTAATGCATTGTAGCTCGTATTTTGAAACTTTTGACGTATTATTCCCATCATATGCAAGTTGGTATACGTACAAGGCTATTAAGGATTACAATTTATTTTTCTCGTTCTACTACATTCCAAACCTGGCTATAGAATAGGGTACATCAAGGATTGAGCTAGCAAGTCCAGGTCTCCCCACGATGATGCCATTTTCACTCGCTCCTCCAAACACGCCAGGTAACGACTTTGCCTCCTGTGGCATGGCAACGCGATGTGTATCAATGGTATGGTCCTTATCCACAACACCAAATATGCTATCTCCTGTGCCAAGTACTGGATGCTCAATTGGTTTCCGCTTCATGAACTATTCCATTTATGAGTGAGATGATGAATGTATCCAATTTTCTATATTTCCTACCTGCACGATTTGTCCTACTTGAAGATCAGCGGTGGTGTCAATGGACATATTACCCCGAGATGGATCGCCACTTGTTACACGATTGACTGACATCTATTTTTCAAATGTTGGTATATTCGTTGAGCGAGAGAGGTAGAGAGATTGAAGGATAAATATATCAACTTGCCTGTGATGGATCTCGAGTTCCTGGTGGATAGATGCCCAAATAAAATTCTTGATCCTTTGCAATGCGTGCATTTTGTCCTTGCTTAATCAGCTCCAATAACAGCCCAGTGGCACCTGCTTGATCCAAATCCAGAATAATGTTGCCTCGGCACCTATCATCCAATCCATTATTACTCTAAAATGCCTACCTCCATTTTCCAATGTTACTTACCTTGTGATTGTCATTGGCTCACCCAATGTTTCCAATGATGGATGTTCAATCGATATATCTTGACCCATGTTATTATCATATGCAGCAAATCCCACCATGCCAGCACTGAGCATTTCTTGTTGGCAGAATAGAGCAAATGGTTTTCCAGTGACAAACGGAGTGGATGCACCAATGATACCAATCTTTGTAGATTGAGGGAAATGATGATCGAGAGAATGCAAGAGTTGATCGGGTTCATTATCGGAAGCAACAAAGACGAATGATGGATGGTCCTTTTGTTGTTGTAAGGTGGAAGGTAAGCGGAATTCTTGTGATGGCTTGCTGACAGATCCAAATTGGTTCCACTCGCCTGTCAAGTCTTGACGTCCCCAACGACCCACAGAGATGTTGCGTATTTTATGCCGCTCAGGACTGTCAGGCACATGAAACGGTATCACGCGCTCGTCACTTGTCGTCATCAAGCTGACACCATGCTTCACTCCTGGTACATGATCAACTACGCATCCAATAGTATACGTCGGTCGTAGGTATTCAGCAATCGATCGCGTCACTGCCGTATAATCGGGGAAGGACTTGGATACAAGAGCGACACACACATGCGGTGGTGTTGATACACGTCCTCCATGAGCAATGCAGGCTTCAATTGTGGGTCCAGCTGTTGTCCATTTGGTCCAACCAATGCGTGAAAGCATGTCAAAGAAACGTTTGTGGAAAAGATAGAGAGAGCCCTTGCATTGCGGTTTGACTTGCCCCCACTCACTTGAATCCCCGAGCTTGGCTTGCACCTGTATCAATCATTGTTGTTAACGTTGATACCCACAATCCACCCCAATATGCTTGAAAGGAATAAACACACTCATGGAAAAGCAGTTTTATATAACGTATTTGAAACAACTATCGATATCGCAGTTATAAGATATGTCATCCAAGGCATCAGAAAGCGACCTTGTTGAAGCGTCTCAAAGAGAGACGAATCCAGCTGATGCATGTAGACAATGAATGAATGTCTGTATCATCCCTGTGATTCGAATGAGCCATTGCACGTTGAGTAATCAATGCGTGTTATCCAGGAGACTTGACAGCTTTAATGAATTCTTTTGGCAAACGTGTGCTACGGAAATGGATAGGAAGCTGGAGCTGATAAATTTCACTACACTAATTCATGCTACATTTTACGACCTCTACACCTTATCTGACAACAATCCAACAATCATCGTACGTATGATCCAAAGAACCCAATCCTCCCTCATAATTTGTCTCATGATTTTTTATTCTTCTCTTCGATTTGACGTTCTAGTTCCTCGACTTGTGCTGTCACTTCGGCTAATTCTGCTCTAAGCTGTTCTAGTTTATTATCGTTCTCTTCGCACTGCTCGAGCCAGTCTTGTGCTTTGGTAACCTTTTCAGCCAACTGTGCATTCTCTTCCTCGACCTTCTTTTCTTGTTCCAATAAATCCCTGATGCGTTTAGCCTTGTCGATCTGCGCGTTCAGTCGATCGAGATCCTCGCTTCGTTCTTTTAAGGACTTGTCTAATCGCTTTTGTTTTTGTGACTCCAAGTCAAGTTCATCGTTGAGATTGGCGATTTCGTGAGAGATCAGATCCAGCTGGTCTTGGTGGTTTGACATTTGAGTGAAAGAGATAAAGGAGATAATACACGCAAAAGAGAAAGAGATACAATTCAAAGGCAGTGGATGTTACACGTGCATGCTTTATTTGTTACCGCCGACAACTGACATGAACTTGCCAAAGAGTGCTTTTGCACCACTACCACTACCACTACCACTATCTGCAGCAGCTTGAGCCGGGGCATTACCACCACCGCCACCACCCATATTGCCTACAAGGCCCATCAATGTACTGAATCCAGGGCTTGAGCTACCCATCTTTTGTGTCATGAAGAACTTGAGTGCCCATTGAACTGCTGTCTTGAGAATATCACTTTGTCCTGCACCAGAATTATTGTTCATGAATAATTTCATGCCTTCACTCATGGCCAATCCAGCAAGTTGTTCTGTGCTTCCACCACTCTTCTTCTCATCTCCACCAGAAAACATCTTGAATGCTTGTAATGCTGCTGCAGAACCAAGATCTTGTGCAGATGATGACTTTTGATTCTGTCCATAAATCATATCATGTGCCTTGGCTGCAAAGTTGATATCTTGTTCACCAGCTGCTTCTTTTGGTTGGCTTCCACCGCCCATCACACTCGACATAACTTCCGAAAAGATCCCCTTGTCCTCTGATATATGTTACTACCTTCGACGTGGTGGATGCTGGTATCATCACTTACCATTACTACCACCAAGCTTTTGGGTGGCAATATCAGCAGCACTGCTGACATCGGTGTTTTCTAAAAAGCCCAATATTAATATCCTGCTTCTTCCATGCCAATGATGATATACTTGCTTAAAAGGTTGGCTGCTTGTTCGAATAGCATAATGTGCGCTGTAGTACAATAAAATGCAAATTTGGTGATCTGTGTATCCGAGATCAACAATCCCGCCTTATAAATAATCAAACAAGACCCCTGTTTTATGCGAGCATAATGACATAAAAAGAACCTGATTTGCATGATACAGATCAAACATTAAAACGTCTTTTAATTTCATCCAAAATGTAAGCCTTCCTATGACTGCAGAGCTCATCCAGCTTTTCATAAAGAGGATCAGAGTAACGTGGTTCAATACGCATGCCTTGTGCTGTCACTGTAATTACATCACCTACAACGTCATACATAGCCATGAGTTTCTTTTTTTCTAATGGCATGTTGTTGACACCTTTGCTTGCTTTCCTGCCTTACCATTGAGTGTCTCATCTTCAATGACATGCATATACGCACTCACGCATCGGGACATGGGCACCATCCCTAATGCTGTAGCAACGTCCTTGGATGGTCCACTGACCATGGGTGTATCTACATAGCATATCATATGCATGCTGTCAGGTGAATAAAGTATGCGACATATATATCCTCACAACACCGATGCATACCAACGAAATGGGGAGCTACTGCATTAACACGGATATTGGTTGAGCGAAATAAGGTGCCATAGCTTTTCGCTAATCCTAAGATCTGTAATAGCCAATGAGGATATGAGCTTGAGTATATACACACTAGAAAATAAAACATACACCGTGTTTAGATGCGGCATACAAGGGTGCTAAGGGTGCACCACAAAATCCATAGATGGAAGATGTGTGAATCACAAGACCTGGTTTGTCATTCTTGATGAAATGTTGCACGGCTGTGCGTGTAGCCTTGGCAGCAGCTGCAAGATTGACTTCAAGGGTGCGATAGCTGCCTACAATGCATCATGACAACAACAACAACATGAGCTACAACTCGTGTCAATAACACCCTTGTTGATATGACCTACCATCTTGTTCGGCATCATTGAGCAGATCAGATGACTCGAGGATCCCTGCAACAATGATAACAATATCGACAGTCTTCCCGAATTGCTTGGCAGCAACGTCATACAGGGCTTCTTGTAACGACCAGTCAGTGACATCGCACATGTGAAACACGGCCCTGGTGGATCCAGCTTGTTTGTTAATGCAATCTTGCAGTGCACATCCCTTTTCTTTGTTGGTGCCCAAAAATATGACACATGCTCTAAAAAGTGAGGTGGTGGTGGGGATCAGCCAACAACAGCAAGGAGATACATTATGCGCAGTAGCAACGACAACAACAACAACCCTTAAAAAGGGAGTCATGGATACGTGGTTGGCATGCTCTCTCTCTCTCTTTTTTTTCATTGTCTATCGTACCCGAGTGATGTAAACTTTGATGTAAGCTCCTTCCCGATACCTGCAATGAACAAATGAGCCTGTTGTTTGTTTCTCCAAATAGATGCCCTTTTTTTACCTGAGGTGCCTCCATAGACCGCCATGACTTTGTCATGTAGTGGATGCAGCATAATGATGTGATGGTGCGTAATGTCAATCTTTGAGGGGGTCGACGGTGGTTGGTTGTATCTGAAATTGAAGCAAAAAGACGATAGATGCTTGTCAATGAAGAAGAAGAGAGAAAAACCAGGGCACGATCTCTTTCATCGGCCACGATGTTTTAATCCAAAGACCACGGAAACAAGGTTTTAGGGAACTGTGTAAAAGCTCGGCTTTTTCCCTTTTTGGTGCGAAAAGAGGGGTGACACATTGTACACGCGGGCTCTACATGAGGGGTGTTCTTATTATCCGGTTCCCGCTCTTTATCCTTTCCCTTGTACGATGAACTTGTTTTGCAACCTGCATTACATGACCCCATGGGTACCAGCATTTTCTTTGATTAACGCTGCACAACAACGTACATTGGTGTTATGAAAATGAGAAGGGTGCAGCTAATATTACATGATGACAAGGCGGCCTTGCATAAATCTGCAGGTTGTATGTAAAGCATGCAGCACCCTGATCTCTATTTCATACTTTTCACTCACTTGTATCCATCAAATCATGGGGTATCTTTTGTTCATGATGAATTGTAACGTTGTCTTGGTAACGGCTTTACTTATTCGCTACATTACCAATGACTTGACAACGACATACGTCGCTTATTACATGAGTGCCACAATATATATATATAATGAACGCAGTGGGTTTTAACTGGTCGTTGTAGATGTAATCGCTTGCACGAATGACTTTTAGAGCGAATCGAGGTTACCATAACCGGATGAGCATGTAAGCATCCCAACGTGTTAAAGATGCCTCAAAGCAAGTCAGCATTCCCACTTGCCTAATGAAGCCATCTTATAAATAAGGTGGGTGGCTACCTGGCACGGAATAGAAACACCCTGCTTTCATCGCGAGTAAGCTCCATGAGCTATTTAGCCCCGTATTTAGCTCAAGGAGGAGGTTTTGGTCTTTGTGATTCATTGTGAACGGATGATCCGATGACAAGTGCACCATTATTGAGCTGTACCAAGCGTTGATTCGACAACATTTGTCCTCATTGTTATCCATTTGATATATAAAGAGATCACCTTTGGGATAATGAATTGATGAAAGACACCTCATGACGACGCGTACAACGGTTGATGAGCAATCACTTGCGACTTTGGAAGCTGTTGTTAGGATCGTTCAAGAGCGATTTATCAAAAGCCAAATCGACAACCTCGATGCTGTGCCAGATGTGCTATCGAAGATTGTCTCGGAAAACAACGTGGATCGCCTTTTGCAACTAGCACACGACTCAATATCAATGACCGATAATGTCATGGCATCCACGCTACAGGCGTGTCTCTCAACACAACAAGATCAAGCCATACCTAACACCACATCCTTTTACATCCGGTCCATCAATTTGACTTGTGGTCAACTAAAGTTAATCCTCGACATGTATCATCATCGGTATCACGATCCGATCTTTGTTCATGATCTTATGAAGCATATTGCGTACAAGTCCAACGACGATCCTGTGGCCTTGCGTTATATCGGGTGCACGTCAAAGCAAACACCATATGATTGTCACCTTGCTGATCTTTCCGCCAACGATTTGGGTGTTAGTCGTTATGCCAACATGATTGCGTTACTTCAGGAGATCTTTGGTGGCAATGTTCAAGTCAATGTTTATACTATACCTTTGCTTCAGCTACAAGGTGAACAAGGAGATCCATCGCTGCCACATATTGATGTCACAGAACAATTCCTGATCCACTTATTTGGCCGTAAATTTCTCCTCAACGTGCAACCTGGTGGGCATTTTTACTCCTATGTGCCAGAACAGCAGGATCAAAGATGTGTGCGTTTCGTTAATACCATGACACATTGCAAGCAATTTTTGGCCGGTACCGATGTTTTTGGCAACCATCACGATCAAGGGGCAGTGTTTAGCATTTATCAAGGATCTCGCGCACAATTAAGTCTATCTGATCCCAACCTTGCGGATATGCTACCTGATGCCTATCTTCAACATGTGACATTGCAAGCTGCACCTCATATGAGCTGCATTGGTGGATATACGCCCATGGCAATCTTTGGCAAGGAAATGGCTATGGAAGATGCACATGTACGACGTGGATTCTTTCAAGGTTGTCGTGCTGGTGCCATTTCTCAGATGATGATTCAACATGTTTTGGGCAACCAGAATCTCAAGCAGGATACCATCAGCTTTGTCAACTTGTGGATGTTAATGCCCACTGTGTCCCATTTGGACCATGCTATTGCTACTACTTCAAAAGTGCTACGACAGATTCGAAGCCTCACTGTGGTCACCATGGGATACCTCCCAGCTGCTATTGCACGCTCCAGATTTTATGGAAGGTAATAATTGATCATTATGCATATTACTTCTTTATTTCTCATATATGAATCATATTATAGACAGTCTTTGACGGAGGAATTATATGCAACGGTGATAGGAGAGCCAGCGATCATTTGTATTGACGACCTTACTGAGGACACTGCAGTGGAGGAGGAGGAACTCCCAAGGGACAAATTCTGGGGAGTGGCTATTCCGCATCTTGATCCTGCATCATTGGCTTTTGGTTCACGTGATCCGCGTGTGTTGCGTTTGGTGTTTCTCTGTTGGGTACGCTCCTTGCTATTACTCGAATGCTGTCTCGTAGCACTGCAAACGACACGTAACAATGACCCTGATGGACCCGGCACATTGGCATTTGCAAAGAACTTGACCGTCATGTTGGAACAAAGCGAAGAACGATCCGATCTTGGTGCAAGGATAAAGGAAGCAAGGGCAGCTGTTTGTGACATGCGAGGATCCGATTCACTTGGTATGTAGCGCACCCCTTCTGTGTATATTCACCCTTGGCTAATCATCATGTGGATATAGGTCTTAGTGAAAGGACTCTCTTTCGAAGCGAGACCTTACGTGATGATGAGGTCTGTGAGATTCTGCCGCACCATATTACTCGGCCTGGTCAAGTTGGGGTCACAAGTCATGTTGATCGCTATGGTGTCGCTGTGGGTGAGCCGCATTCACTTGAGCGAGAGCAGCAATATCTCACTATCATGCGATACGACGATGCCATGTTTCACGAATGCCCTTCCTATTTCAACTCCCCTGCGGATTGGCGCCAATGGTTTGTGGATCTCAATCGAGGCACCAATATCTTGTCAGCACTTATCGAACGCATCCAACTTGAAACGGGTTCATGCCTTGGCAATATCAGTGAGGAAAAGTACCAGTATCTCAAGACCGAATGCAAGGCACCCTTTGGCTTTGATGAAAGGAATGATACCTGGATGCTGTGTCCTGATTTGGTGTCACAAGTACGTCGCGAAAGGCTATCCATGATATGGCAAGGACCTATGCGAGCACGCAACAAGGCAAAGCTTTTGGATTTTCTGCGCCAACGAAGGAATAAGAGAGCCGTCGAGTACTTCTTATCGTGTCCCATTCTTGTCAAGAACAATGGAAGAGCAGAGTTGCGGGTCTTTGTGAATGGCACGCAGTATCACGAGAAGGATGGTTTATGGGTTGGCAAGGAATATGAAGGTGAACGCATTCTCGATTATGATCCGGGTGTGGAACCCAATGGCTTGGTAAGTGATGGGGAATTGTGGTTGTGTGTAATAGAAACCAAATAACTGATTCCATTTAACATAGGTTGTCAAAGATTTGAATAGCAAACCTCTGCGTATCATTCCGGACACATGGTTAATGGTTCATGCACCCAATACGTATTTCCAAACTTATGTCAAGACCGTGGTATTCAAGAACAAGAGCTTACGTCCTGTAGTCGTCGAACATTGTAGGCGGGGTGAACCACTCTCATACACCAGCATGATACTCGCGTTTTTGGAGGTGTATTGTTCGGATCATGATTTGAGGGTATGCGTCTCGAATGAACCAATACCAGGGATTCCCCGATTTGCAACTCTTATGCAGCATGTATTGGCGCAATATGGATACCCACTTGAGGTGGAGATTTGGAAAGAGCTCTTAAACAAAGGATGCCATGGTTTATCGTAAGTATCATTATTATGGGTGGTGATCATCGTCATATGACTAACATTTTATTTCATAGCGATATCAAAAAGTATTTCAAAAAGGTGCACGACAAGATCATTCCTCAAGGAAACATTTGGACGATACCCAAGTACGAGCCATCCTTATTCGAACAAGCACTACGCGGATACGTGAAACGTAAGCGATGTATGCTGGAGGAGGAAGATACGAATGGCTTGAGAGACAAAGAGGAGGAGGCCGCTCGTGCTTTGAAGAAACGCTCCTGTGGCAGTAAACCTGATACAAGACCTTTTTGGCACTGGTGGTGTCTCTTTCACAACAACAACAACGGGGACAAGGTTATCGTCGACTTTGATAATCACTCCTATGGTTTCTGGGACGAGTTTCAAAATCTGGCAATGGGTAATGATGACGACGATATCAAGCGATTTCTGGATCTACGCGACTCCAAGGACTATCAATCTCTGAATTCGATTGCCACTTCATATGGGTGGACGGTATCCACGAATGATCAAGATGGCACTTTTCTATACACTGCACCACCCTGTTTTCCTCCCGAGGAACCAATCAATGAAAGTAGACTATAACTTGTATATTGAATAAGAATAAAAAGGAATTCTATCTGCTTATAAAAAACCTGCCATGATGATTACATTGCATTCACCAAAGTACGAGGTGTGGTTATCGACAGGAAACAAAAAGCATTATCACGTCTCGCCATCATATTTGACATGATGAATTCAATACCAATAGATGTGGTGGTAGTAGTACTATAACTTTTTATTGAAAGAAAGTCTACTTTGATAGCTATGGAAGTGTTGTGGTGCGGAGGATCAAAGCCGAAAACGAATAGCGTGCATTACCAGCACGGGAATCGTTCTTAATCTCTTTATATAACAAAATGTCAAATATCCGCGTGGTAAGCCGACCCCTGATAAAGCATCCATTCCCTGAGTTGACACCATGCTGGTAACTTGTAGTTAAGTCAACAATCCGAGCAAGAAGCCGATGTCGAAGTGTCGTGGGCTGATCAGCAACGCATCAACGAATTCAGCAAGTTAAACGCCAAGATTGATGACTTGGAAGAAAGATATGAAAAGCTCAAGGTAAGCGTTACAATGCCGGGTCAATGAAGGGTATCCAACTCACGTGTATATGTTGGCATTAGCAAGAGAAGGAATACTTGGATGACGTCTCGATGGAACTGGAACTAGCCGATGAGGACGAGCCTATTCGACACAAGATTGGCGACGCGTTTGTGCATATCCCAGTATCCGAAGCATTGGACCGTGTGGCTAAGGACAACGAACAACTTGATCTCAAGCTCGAAGCTGTCAAGAGCGAGATGGATTCAGTACAAAGCAAAATGTCAGATCTCAAAAAGGACCTCTATGCAAAGTTTGGCAGCTCAATCAATCTCGAAAAGGATTAAACAATATATCATCATTCCATATGCATTGCTTTTATCCCTCTCCCTCTGAGTGTTTTTTTTTAATGATCCAACATGTTGTATTATATTAAACAGTAGCTGTACTAAGCTCATTCAACTGCTTGACATCGTTAAATACGCTAGTGATACTCTCATCCACTTGGTTGGTAAACACCACACTTTCGAGCGTTACTAGGAAACTACCGCTCTCCTTGTAGTACTATATACACATTAAGAAATGAGACACTCTTCCCTTCTCATTATCCTGTTTTCCATACCTTTCGCATGCTTTCCCGGTACCAGCCAAAGATCCATCGATAGTTCCATGTCAATTGTGTGTCACGTTCGTGTGGGGGGAAGGGAGCCAATGCATCTTGCAAGGTTTGTACAGATCGCTGATAGGCTGCCATAAAGACTTCCTTCTGTTCTCGGCAAACAGTGTTCAAGGAATTCTCGATAATGCGCAAAGTATCCAATTCTTGCTGTGCTTCAGCTTGTGCCACTAACAAAAAAGACCACGCGTCAATTACTTTTGTAAAAAAGAGGAAGGCGTTGGAAGGAGTGATGCTACTTACTTTCATTTGATTCTTCCTGGGCACGCTTTGCTTCATTTTCCTTGTGGGTCTTTTCTGCATCCTCCAACTTGACTCGCACTTGTCCCACACGAGCAACGACCTTGCTCATTGTGTTTTGTAGAATCTCCCATGCATAGAAACGGTAAGCGCTGTCAGCTTGTTGTGTTTCGAACACCCATGTGATGATGCTGGCAGGATCAATGACACGGTAGTTGAGTAGCTTGTCCAAGATAATGCCTAGGAACTATATATTCCTCCAAATGAGCATGTGATCATAAAACTAAGCGAACCTACATACCTGTGTATTATCCTTCCAGAATGCAGCTGCGATTTGTACAGTGCGAAGACGTGCCTCAGGAGACGAATTGACATATCGCAAGACCTCAAGATATCTAAAAGAAAGGTTGACGTCAATATCGCATGCCTACACACTCCCAATGTTGAACATACCTTTCAACCACATTCAATACGTGTGAGAAACTCTTGCTACCCACAAAGAGCATACATTGTGTAAATAATTCTTGCATGAATCGTTCTTGTTCTTGGGCATCCGTGCTATGCTGCTCCTTGATACGATCCAATAAAGCTTGCACATCATCTGTCGATTTCTTGGCTCGAAGTGTACTAATGACCTCCTTGGCAGCTTCATGTTGTGGATGCTCCGCGCTTTGGTAGGCAAAACTGGGTGCTGGTGCAGTTGGGGGAACCAATCCATGCAAGTTTTCTGGAATGATGCTCTTGATGCGTTCATAATAGCTGAGATGGATCAACTTTCCAATCGTCTCGCGAATAAAGCAAACTTGAGGATGGCTTGGTTCTAATGAGAGGACGCTATCCCTAATGAAAAAATACAGGAATGAATATTCACAAATGAGCAGCTTGGTTGGTGGTGATTGTTTACCATGCAGCCCAATCCCACTGGAAACCGAAATTGCTCAAGTGATGTGCAAACCAGCAAGAAAGTCGATAGACGCATTCTGTATCCATATCTGCCAATCGATCAAACATGATTTTGACTGTCCTTCCAAGAGCTAACGGAAAAGTGTTTGTCTCTGTGCGGCAAAGCTCAGCCATAATGCAGGTGTAATATACTTGAGGATAGGGTGGTGAGGGAAGCTTAAGCATTTGTGACATGATCACCTATATATATATATATATATATATATGCATAAATGGGTCAGTGATGCCATCGCGTTATTATACCAATGTTTGTCAAGCTTACCTCAAGGAGTATATCAGCCAAACACCATCCCTGTGCATCCTCCTCCATGTTCTCGTCACCATCGCGATCACGCTCGTTGCTGTGTGTAGATCGGAAATGACCAGGTTCAAAGCTGTTACCAACAGCGAGCAAGTACTTGCCACACTCCTTGCGATTGGGTTCAAATATGCGTAGAATATCGGAGATCACGTCATTGAGCACAAAGTATTCGAGACCATTGTGATCTGGCACATTGGGAAGTGACTAATACGCCATGTCAGAAATGTACATATACGTTATACATATCCATCCAATGTACTTACCACACCAGCATCATCCACGTGGATCTTGAAAGGCTTTTCTGGGCTAATGTATTCGCTTAAATCTGTGTGCTCAGGTAGCTCGATTCGAGGTATATCATGCTAGATTGATCCAATGAGTACCTTGCAAATTGCTCCTCTTATAGACCATTGACATACCTGCACTGCCGAACTAAATTCGCTTTCAAACCAATTGTAGAGTCTTGGGATAAATGCAAACTAACATTATGTGTCAGTATCGATAAGATACCATGCATAAATGTTCTACTTACCTCCCATTCTTTGCCATGAAGCTGCTTAATGAGTTCCCAAAGATGTGCGAGAGCCTATACGGATAATTCAATAAGAAATGAGAGCTAAAATGCCAATAACAATGATAACGTACATCCTGTGTGCTGTCGACATTGCCGGATCTGTAGCACTTCAAAATATCTAGCGAAGGAACGGCAGGTCGTCGGCTCATGTAGTCTTCAATGCGTTGCAAAATGTCGTTGAAATTGGAAATGGTTTGCTCCGAAAGTTGCTTTGCACTCTATAACACCATTTAGCAATGAATCGTAATATGCACTATTCCACTTACCCAAGGAAGTGTCGATAAGACAATATAAACCATGCAATCCGCGCGACGCTACAAAACATGAGATTGTTAATGGAAGGTACCGTTGTCATGCAAGCATCACACATACTCGATATTCATTAGGCTCGTTCAACACTGACAAGAGATCGTTGATCAATCCGCAGTAAGATGTAGGAGAGATGACGTTGGCATTGACCAATTCACCATAAAATCTCATGATTTGCTTGAGCTTGATCCAATTGGCTTCGGCGACCGTTTGCTTGAGCATGTCATTGATGAGATACATGAGCTTGCTGACAAGATCATGGCTGGATACATTGAGCAATCCGAGGAGGGTACCATACACAGGTGCTTTTGCTGGCAATTCGGTGATGCTATCATGTGCCGATCAGTCAAATGTCGCATAATAAAGCCATCCTAACCTTACCATGCCTTCAAGGTGTCTTGGACAGTGTCAGGATACTTTGCATAGTCATTATCGAGAATATTCTTCATCTTGTTCAAATTCACTTGAAGCTCTGGCGAAATCTAGTGGATCATACATGTAAGTAGCCAGTCGCTTTGACAACCAACACAACGAGCGACATACTTTGTCTCCAATCTTGATAATCAAACCACGCAATCGAACTTCAATGTCTTCCACGTCGTCATCTCTTGCAGGTGAGCGGCGTCTTCGGGGACCACGGCGATCGTCTATTTCATAAAGAGGAATGAGTTCATGGTCAAGCACTGTCAGCTCATTTATTCTACTCACCTCGGTAACGTCCTCCTCCACCAGATCGACCGTAATTGTTGCCTGCAATCGTGTTTGTTGAGTTGCTTGATATCGCATTCACGCGTGACACTTACCGTCTTGTCGCGATCGATAGTAACCTCGTGATTCGTAGCTCATAGAAAAAAAAAAAAAAAGGAGAAAGGGAAGTATCCATACCGTTGGTGGAGCTGAGACGAGTGATGATGTGGTTGGTCTACCCAAACCGCGCTTTATTTTCAGATATAATAAAAAACAAATTTTTTCTCTATAATACTCTTTAGATCTTCTCAACTAAGCAAGAAATAAACGGCAGACATCTTGATATCAAGGGGGGGAAAACCAATTCCATAAGGAGGACCAAGAAGGGCGGGATCCAACCACATCATCACTCGTCTCAGCTCCACCAACGGTATGGTTGTATCTCGTTCCTAACACAACCTCCGTTGGTTCCGCTTCAACTCGTTCAGATGTGGTTCCGTTCTCCGTATCCAAGATGGCTGTCGTAATTTGTCTTGAAGTAGCGTGTGGATCCGATGGACGAAGATAATATCTCTCAAACGTGTCTGAATGATGACTCCAATGGCCATGGTCCTTGATGTGGGCATTAGAAACACCTCGTGCTGAAGCCTTAGTACTTGCTGCCGACCTTACAGAATGAGCTGTATGTTCCTTGGTGTTAACGCCTGCTTGCTTCAACATGTCCTTGATCCATTCTGCCACGGTTTTCTCTGATATCGAGCCCACTTTCGCTGGGTGCATAAGATATTTCAAAAAGAGTGTATGGTGGGATGGCAAGTTCTGTCGCAATTGCAGTGTTTTGTCGATGAATAAAAGCAAATTCGTGACCGGGCATAGCTCTTTATCTTGAATGACACCCAAAAAACTCTTCTTTGCCGATCCAGTCTTATGCCATCTGAAAAGCAATTCCGCACCCGTTATCACGCCTGTATCCGGATCCTTGCAAATATGAACATCTTCATAACGTAGATTTCCCAATTCATTCCTTGGTCGAGCGAAAGTCCCCAGCGCCAGAAGCATCAACGTTTTCTTTTGTAAATGTGTCAAATCAAGTTGATTCGAATGACCCCATGATCGCAACAACTCAATCACCAATACCGGATCCCAAGTCGGTTGTTGTGAACGAGGAACCTCCAAAGTCGTCTTCCTTTTGGCTTGAAAAAACTTCTTGACCACCATGTTTTCTGCCAATGGAGCTCGTTGCGGATTATATAGATCGAATACCGAGGCAATAGCAGAATGAATCTGTCTCAGAGTGGATGCTTTAAATTCTCGATTGACCTTGAAATATTCCACAACCTGAATGATATCAGGATGAACAGGATGAACCGGAGGCTGTTGAGCTTTACACCACTTGACCCAATGTCGCCACTTGCCATTGTATTGACGTGTAGTGCTCTCTCTGCAATGACCTTCCAAAAAACTTTGCAAAGAGTTGGATACACCTAATTGTGTATGATAGTGTCTGAGAAGCGCCATGCGGTCACCGAAAAGGTGTTCGAATCCTTGAGTTGGAATGGTCGGGTTCTTGTATGTTGTAACATCATTGGCCACCAAAATTGAGTTGTCCATGTGGGAGTGATTATTATTGCCTCCTTGACCTTGTCTTGAACGAGCTTCCTTATCACCTTCGGAATCAACCTCCACGGTGGGTAAAGATACAATCCTGTCTTCGGCCATCGTTGTAGAAATGCATCTGTGGCTTCCGCTAATGGATCGTGATGTCGGCTCCAAAACCGCTTCAAACGAGTCGTCGTCATTGATGCGAATGCATCTATCACCAACTCCACTTCGGGCCATTTCTTCTGGATCTTGTAAAATAGGTTCCATGGCAAGATTTTCTCGTAAGTTGGCACTTGAATTCGACTCAGAGCATCGGCCTTGATATTGGTGATCCCTTGAATATGACGACAAGAAAGCGTCACCGCATGTTGGTGGCATAAGTCCTGAATCCGTAACGCCAGAAGCTGCAGATCCTTTGATGCTGTACCACCCGCTTTTGTGGCATACTTGAGAGCTGTCGTATTGTCGGATCGTACCAGGATGTGTGATTTTGCGTATCTTGGCAGGTGGAGTAATAGAGCATATAAAATCACTGTCAACTCCCTGACATTGATCGACTTGGTCTGCTGATCCTTGCTCCAAAACCCATGGGTCTCCACGTGCTCGCTTGTTACTCCCCATCCCGTATTGGATGCATCCACGTATACTATCACATGTGGATCTGGTTTCACTTGACGTCTGATTGGTAATCCTTTTGTGGTCAATGGGCTCTCTAACCACCAAATCAGCTCCTTCTTGCTGTTGTCTGATAGAGGACAAGGACTCTCCCACCGATGATGTTTGCCTTGTAATGCCTTTGCCAAGTCCCTTTGAAGAAACCGAACTCGCAATAGTGCTTCGCCCACTGCAGGAATCATCGCAGTCATCTTGCCCAAAAGAGCTGCTAGCCACCGGCAAGAATATGTCCTCTTGAAAGCTTGATGAATCTTCATATGCAATTTGTCTAGCTTCTGCTTGGGTACCCTCATGATCATTTCCTTGGTATTGAACGTGAATCCCAAAAAATCCTGTTGCATCTTGGGTACCGTATCGCTCTTCACGTGATTGATGATAAAACCCAGGTCTTGTAAGTGTTGCATGATCCTTGTACAATGTTGCACCAACTGCTGACGTGATTTGGCTAGGACACAAATATCGTCCAGATAGTAAACCAATCGTATGCCCTTCGTTCTCATGGGCTCCAAAGCATACCGCATCAGCTTTGTAAACAACCTTGGTGCAGCACTCACTCCAAATGGAAGTGAGCGGTACTGATATACCACTCCTCGATGTCTGAAGGTCAAATATCTTCGTGATTCTTGGGCAATTGGCACCACCGTATATGCGTCCTTCAAATCGATTTTGCCCAGAAAATCTCCTTCTTCCACCAATTCTCTCAAAGCGGGCACACCTTCCATCTGAAATGTTGGATTTGAATATATTGATTTATCTTTGTGCAATCTAAGATCGGGCGTACCTTCGTCTTTTCTTGTAACAAAAACAACCGGGACAAAAAATCGTGTGACTGAATCGGTGCCACCTCTATCATCTTGCTCTCCAAAAATTGGTTCACCACTGGATCCAACTCCTGCAACTTCGCCTCGTTCAACGTCTCTTTCCCTGACCACCATGGGATTGGTTGTTGAGACAATTGCAGTTGATAACCCTTGTCGACCACTGATACTGCCCATTGATGATGCACATGCTTTTTCCAATTGTGGACAAAATATTGGAGACGACCTCCCAATGGTAGGCCATCGCATGGAGAAGAATAGGCTGCTGTTGTCACTTTGGGCTGTGGGACTATCATTGGTTGTTGGTGCTGGTGGAGGTGGTGGTGTTGTCTGAATGGTTGTTTGCAAACTTGTTGGTCCATGGACGGTTGGTGTAACGATTTGGGAAGGACTTGACACCTCTGCTTCTTCCATAACCTCGTCCTCCCCTGAATCCGTTTCCCGAGTGCTGTCGTGCGGCCAAGCTGGTGAGTCTTTGTTCAAACAACTTCTTCTGAATCTTTTCCACTTCTTCTGAGGAGAATGCCAAATCCCGGTCAATGACTGCTCGGTCGGTGTGAAGCCCAATGGCTTTTTCAGCAATGGCTTTTGCATCGATGTCGATTGTCTTTGCTGCTGCAAAATTGTAGATTGCCAACTGTTTGATTTTCTCTTGGAAACCCACAAGTTCTTCTTTGACATCTGTGCTGGCGTTGTTGATAATGTCTTCGAGCTCTTCAAAAAGCTCTGTTGTAGCTCTGGCTGCTGTTCGCAATCGCTCGCTGTCCTTGTATTTGGCTTGGACGACTTGTTTACCATCCATTTTGAACCTCTTGAGCCGGTCCATGAATATAGTATTGATTGCACCACACTGGGTCCAGCTTTGTCCTTCATAGTATAAAAGTGCTTTTGGGAATTTGTGGACCAGGGTCGCACAGTCTTCCTCGTTAAGGTGTTCCAATTCGTTGATGATTGGTGCTGGGAGCGGTAAAGGATCATCCTTTGTTCCTGTTGTGGACCGTAGGATGGATGCCAATTGTTGTGGGGATAGCTCATCAAGATTCATAACAAATTACCACGATGCGCGGCTTGAGAAGATCTAAAGAGTATTATAGAGAAAAAATTTGTTTTTTATTATATCTGAAAATAAAGCGCGGTTTGGGTAGACCAACCACATATGAACGAGTTGAAGCGGAACCAACGGAGGTTGTGTTAGGAACGAGATACAACAACTTTGGCTGGTGGTGACATTGGGTGAATCTGAGATTGGCCACGGCGATCGTGAAACTTGCACCCAAGGTGCGCTTCACCCCGACGAGCAACTTTGTTCGATTGAAGACCCCACGTTTCATTGTAAAGTTTAGAGATAAATGCACTTTTACGTTTTACATATACTGAAAGTATGATGCTCTATGACAAGTGGTGTTTGTTCAATGTAAAGTAGCTTGACCTTAATAGAGCGGAAGATGCGCAGGGTCGTGCTTGTCCAACACAGCCAATTTGCATGATACTTCTCAATGAACAAACACCACTTGCATATACCATCACATTTTCAGCATATGTAAAAACGTAAAAGTGCATTGATCTCTAAACTTTACAATTAAACGTGGGCTCTTTTATAGAACAATATTGATCGTAGTGAGTAAGCGTACCTTGTCAATCAAGTTTCACGATCAAGCTTGCTAATCCTACGTACAGGCACTTTTACGTTTTTACATATGCTGAAAATGTGATGGTATATGCAAGTGGTGTTTGTTCATTGAGAAGTATCATGCAAATTGGCTGTGTTGGACAAGCACGACCCTGCGCATCTTCCGCTCTATTAAGGTCAAGCTACTTTACATTGAACAAACACCACCTACCATATAGCATCACACTTACAGCATATGTAAAACATAAAGATAGCTGTATCTCTAAACTTTACAATGAAACGTGGGGTCTTCAATCGAACAAAGTTGCTCGTCGGGGTGAAGCGCACCTTGGGTGCAAGTTTCACGATCAACCTCGCCGATCCTAGATTTCGCAATGTCACCACCAGCCCCGTCGAAAAAAAAAAAAATTCAAGAGGTCGACCCAAGATCGACTTTGGCTGGTGGTGACATTGGGTGAATCTGAGATTGGCCACGGCGATCGTGAAACTTGCACCCAAGGTGCGCTTCACCCCGACGAGCAACTTTGTTCGATTGAAGACCCCACGTTTCATTGTAAAGTTTAGAGATACAGGCACCTTTATGTTTTACATATGCTGTAAGTGTGATGCTATATGGTAGGTGGTGTTTGT
>JNEU01000860.1:0-86046 GCA_000697475.1 Lichtheimia corymbifera B2541
GGCCGGCATTCAAAATGTTTATAATGAACCATGCGGTTTTTAAATGAATGAAATTGATCAGCATGTCCCAGAGAACCTTCTGACCAAGTTTCAAGTGCGAAATGGGGAATCCCAATTACCTACATAGTAATTGACTTTTTCATAAATCCGGCGCTTTCCCAATTTCCGCCCATCATAGTAAACCCCACATTATGCTCTCCCTTTCGAAATTCTCAAATGAAGTGTGGGTTCTTTATTAATACAAAGTTGTTCAGCATGTCCTAGAGCATATTGTGTGGAAGTTTGAGATTCGTGACAGGCAATCCCAATATCATGCATTGATATCAGTGTATATGGATATGTCTGACTGCCTGACAGATTTAATTTCCACCTCTTCCACTCCCACTTTATTTCCCTCTTCTTCCCATTCTCAACTGTTGATGCATTCAAGTACAACTATAACCTGCGAACGGTTGTCTTGCTTCAACCCATCATGTCGATCCTGCAACTGCCTTGATCCGAATGTCTTTGACTGAATGGCAAGTCCATGGCGTGGACACTGCCTACTACAGCACCCGCATTCCTTGACAGTGCACGTTCTCTTGTACACTCTTCTGCCACAACCAATCGTAACAGCATTCATTCCAGCAGTTGCTATTAGCAATGTCTTTACTCCATTATCTTAAGCTACTTGCAGCAACCTTCCTTATACTCTTTTCTATATGGACAGCAGATAGCCGTTATATAGAAGCAGCTTTATTTACGTGTATCAACTTGCTTTGATACATACGAACTGGAAATGGATTTGAATATTGGTTTGGTACATGGGATGGAAGGATCTAGATATATGTACAACGCGTGGAAGAGAGCCTTCTTTTTATGTATTCATACTCATCTTGAGCTTGGTACTTGATGCTTGATGCTGCCATCGTAGACGATTGATACATCCAATTATCGTAACTACAGCCGATACCGTAGCAGTTACTATTATCACCCTTTACATTGCATCCCATCGTCACCCAGCACCATGTTCATAAGATTCGCCATCACGCATCACGTCCCACCTTAGCATCATCCACGTCCAAAGAATAGCAACGCTCCAAATCGATGTAATTTGTGGCATATTGTATTATTAGAAAGATTTACGGTATGGGAAATGCAGGATCGTTCAAGCATATCACCTGTGGTAAAGGAAAAAGAGAGGAAAGGAGAGGTTCCGATTGATTCATTGTGTCTTGAACAAAGGCTGTGTGAGATACCATAGTTCATCCTCCTTTTCTTTGTGATTAGATCTTGTTAATAAAGGCAGAACATACGCTCCTCTTTATGATAGCAAATGATCTTGATGTTAGATGCATAAGCACATACAAACTGCGTATGCCTCGTTGCAGCAATTTCCACGCGATAAAAAGGGAGCATATAGAAATGGATAACATCTAAGTACCTCAGGCTTCAGTTGCATGATGTGGTGCCATGGTAGGATTATCCAACCTTTTAGGGATATTGACAATGAGACGCTTAGTACTGTGTACAATAAAAGCAAAACAAAGTTGATAGTTTATGTATAATTTTTAAGCCAAGGATTCTATAACATTGGTCAAAGTCTTCATATCATCGCGAATACCCTTGGCAAATCGGACGACCTTATCCTACAATGTTGTGTTACCCGTTTTAGTCACGTTACCATTGATTCCTTTATCAGATACACCATTTACCTTGCTATCAAGCACCTCAACGCTTTGGGTCAATGCATTATATCTCACAGAGAAAGGTCTGTTCATGGTTGAAGCGAAATCGCGGACTTTTTCTTGGGCATCCTTGAAAGAATCGGCCACAAAGTAGACAGGTTGGAACTCGGTGATAGGATAGGGTTGAACAGCAGTCTTGGAAGGCTCAAATGGTCGGAGATCAGGCTTATCAGAAAGACTGTAATCCAACTCGCCAAATGAGCTCAATAAACCGGCGCCATAAGCCTTGATCTCATCACCTTGTCGACACAAGCCGAATTCTGCAGTGAACCAAAAGATGGTTGCAAGTTTCTTGATATCCTCATCAGATGCACCCAAAGAAGCCAAACCAATTTCATGACAAAAATCGGCAAAATCGGGATCAGCAAACTAATACAGAGAAGCATAATCAATACCAAAGATAAGATGTAATAGCACCAAGTCCTTACCAAAGGAGCATGACCGAGTAATTCATGGCAGACATCAGGTTCTGGGGTGTAAAGAGGTCTCGAGTGATGGCGAATATATTGAGTGGAGTGGAAGACACGGAAGGCAAATGCGTTCAAAAAGTCGCGGCTGGTAAGCAAGCCCATGACAGGTCGAATTGTAAAGCCAGTGCAGTCTTTGAGGAACTTTGACACGGTTTCAAGCTGAGGGATGTTCTTATCGGAATAACCACAATTTTGTTCCAAGAGAGGGAAGACATATTGATGTTCTCTGCAAGCATGAGTACGATACATTGCCGTCAGCTTACGGTAAATGATACCCCAAGTCTCGACTTCTTCAGGTGTATAGTTGACATGTGGTACAGGATCACCAGTACGGAAAGCTTTAGCCTTGCGAGTGATATCAGCTCGTCGCTCACGATATGCTGGGTCATGTGCTCCAGGGTGATCCGAGCCTGATAAGGTGGTTAGCTACTTGATCTATATAGCTACCTCAATGTTGACTTACTCAGCTCCTCGCCCATTTCAAGCACCTTTTCAGCAAAGGTATCCAAATCAGCCATTTTGCGTGGGAACCAAGGAACGCTATCTACCAATCGATTTTTCCCACGAAGGTCAAAACGTGAGTTGTTGAGACACATTTTCGTATTGCTTACTTTGGACCTCGGCACCAATGACACGCACATCCGCGGTATGCTTTCGAAGCCTTTCCACGACTTGATTCACCTGATTTGTGTTTACAGCATCAAGGTCCACAAAGAAATCATAATCCCAACCAGCAGTCTTGCTTGGCCGACTATCCGACACAATCACGTTATTATCCCTTTCAAGAAAGAAACAATGACACACGCTACTTACGATTCAATGCGAGTCAAAGAGACATCCATTGCCTTGATAGCTGAAAGACAATTTTCAAGTGCGCCCACCTTGTCAGTAATGGAGAAGAGTAAAGTTGTCTTGGGGGGATTGTTCACCGTAGCGGCGGCAGCAGCAGTGGCCATACCTCGCCTAGTTGTAATACGGTATAAATTTTCGCACGGATTTTCCCGCGATCACATGGCCACTCCATACTTACTTTTCAGCCACCACACCCACTTGGGCCTGTCTCAAGAGCTTGCCATGCAATGTGTATCCAGGCTTCTTGACAGTAAAGATAGTACCAGGTTCCTTGTCAGGCATCACCTTTTGAAATGCAGCTGTAGCACGCTTGGGATCCAGCTTTTCTCCTAATGTGGGCTTGAAGGCTTCAAGGCCATGTCGCTTAAGGGTCTTGCTGAGCTCTGCATCTGTCATAGAGACACCAGTGTAAAAGTTGACAAGTTGATCCAAGGACTTTTCAGCAGGTGCTGTGTTGGTATCAGCTTTGCGCATGTTGGCAGGTACGGAGGCTAATGCCATGCCCAACACGTCCACCGTATCCAAAAGATCCTTGGCAAACTTTGAGATTGCATAGTCGCGTGAGTTGGCAACTTCTTGTTGAGATCGTCCTTGCAAAGTCTCATGGTCCTTGACACATTGTTGGAAGGCTTCCTGTATATGTATACGATATGTGAGTGAGTCGTGGTGGCTTGGTGATATATACAATGGAATGGATGACACTTTACCTGTAGTTCAGTGATACGTTGGTCCTTTTCTTGAAGCAGTTGTTGATGGTTGGTCACAGGTTGCTCGCTTTGAGAAGCGTATTGTCTTGCGAAAGCAATGGGAGTGAATGGAGGAATGCCATTACGACGCGGTATGTGTCGGGAGTGAAGGTTAACCAAACGCCGGGCGGAGCGGTGCATACTCAAAAAAAATAAAGTGGGAACAAGAGGGAGTGAAAATGAGGCCTCCCAATGGGCGCGCATTTAAACGATTCATGCTGGTAGCCTGGGTGATACTGTGTGCAACCTTACGATTTCTTTACACACCTCTCCACATCAACCCCACACCTATTTTGGAAAGGGCGATGCACACGTTGCATCTCATCCATTGTGTCACACTATTCGTTTCCACGAAACCACCCTCATTGCTATCGTCACATTGTATCAATCACTGTCGTTGCCTTGGTGATCTTCTTGTCATAACCTAGTTCGATAATCCCGCTATAACAACCGCGACAAAGTCTTCAATACCCACCCGTCAGTCATACTTGATCCTCCCATTCATGATGGATGGGTCAACAAACGGGTGCTTTTGTCATCCGTAACAGATCAAAACGCCCTTGGAGCTTTCAATCAAGCTTATAAAAGTCATCCAATGCGTGTACAAATGGATTTCAATCTATCTATCACACGCGTCTTTCTCGTTATTATAATATGACCAATACATCTTGATCTAAACAACGAAATATAGTGGACATTTTTCTCCATGAAAGACTATATTGTCAAAGTTGAGATAAGTGGTCGAATTATACTATCATGTCTTTTATTTTTATCCTTGCAACAATAGCTGTAATATATATCCAGTGGTGCAGTCGTGCATGCAACTTCTATAATGACACTAGTAGTATGGGGGGCCGACCACACCAGTAAGTAAAAGTGGCCTAGCCTAGTCGGTACCAAAGCCCAGAAATTTGCCGTGGTCGTGTTTGAGTTTATCCTCCTTCGCCTCGCTCTCCTTTTCTTTTCCACCGTTTCGAGAAAGGAATAGAGTCACCAGTCGTTTCGATTCAGCAACCTCTCAACACCATTGGATTCGTCTCCACCTAATTAATACTCTTATATATAACCGACTATCGTCACCCTCCACACAGCCCAATGACTCTCACAAGCGATCAGGTCAACATCATTGTTTATCGCTATCTACAAGAATCTGGTACGTCTGCAGCAGCGCAAACTGCTCCAGTAGATTGACAACGACGTGTTCTTAGGCTTCCGGCACACTTCATTTGCGTTTCAACATGAGAGTCAAGTACAGAATTCGGCATATCGCGACACCGAGATTCAAGCTGGTGCGCTCATCAACATCATCCATAAAGGCCTTCAGTTCATGGACATTGAAGCACACATGAACGAGGTACAACGATAACGCTCTTTTATTATATATTATTCATGTATTCATCCGATCGACTCACACGACGCGTCGTTTTATCAACCACAGGATGGAGAATTGATGGAATGCAATATACCGTTTTCTTTATTGGAGCCTCATCATTGCGACTTGACGGGCAAGACACTCAGCGATTCACATACATCATCTTCACCTACTCCAGGAGCAAAACGTCAACGTAAAGACAAATCACAAAAGGAAAAGGAAAAGCGTGTACGACGGGATACATCCAATGATGAAATCTCATCAGCAGTTGCAACAGCTGCAGCAACAACCACAACACCATCTGCAGCACCATCGTCCTCATCATCCTCCGCACCCACTAACAGCAACACAGATGCCGCTGCACCTGTCAATGGATACACTATCAAAGAAGAGACTGAAACGGCAGATGGTATACTCAATCCATACATGGGAAAAGCAACCGTGCACTCATCATCATCATCATCCTTTATCCTTTCATAGTCGAGATGCGAGATGTACAACCTGCAACAACTACAACTACAACTACAACCGAACAAGTGGCTAAACCTCAGACTATGGTCGATCCTAAAGACGTGCATGTATTGACTGGCCATCAAAGTGAAGTGTTTTCATGTTCGTGGAATCCAGTGGAACCTCTATTGTTGGCTTCAGGGTAAGTAAGCTATTGGGAAACGGAGGGTCGTCATGAGCGAATGATAACATCTCCCCCGTAGTTCTGGTGATGCCACGGCACGATTATGGCGAATTCCGGAAGATAGCAGCAAAACAGCAGAACCACCTATTGTGTTGAGCCATCTCCCCAATCTGAATGAAAATAAGGATGTTACTACGTTGGACTGGAATGTAAGTTATTCGTAGAAAAAGGTGGGGCGCCTTCTTTTTGTTATCGCATGTTAAGCTTTTTTTTCGTCTTTTTAGCCATCGGGTACACTCTTAGCAACGGGCTCATATGATGGTCAAGCACGTATTTGGACATTGAAGGGAGAGCTTCGTTTTCTTATGGCACAACATCGCGGGCCGATCTTTTCATTAAAATGGAACGGCAAGGGTGATTTGATCCTTAGTGGCAGTGCGGATAACACAACGGTTGTATGGGATCCAGAGACAGGCGAGATGAAGCAGCAGTATGAGCTACATTCACGTAAGTATGCAGTAGGAACCACCATGGACGTATACACTCACACCATGGTTGCTTTATACAATTTCATAGTAGCTATTCTTGATGTGGATTGGATGGATAATACGACCTTTGCGTCATGCTCTTCGGACAAGACCATTTTCGTGTGTCGCGTTGGTGAAACTGAGCCATTGAAAAAGTGGGCAGGTCATGAGGATGAAGTCAATGCAGTGCGTTGGGATCCAACTGGACAATATCTAGCATCCTGCTCTGATGATATGACAACCAAGATTTGGTCTCTAAGCTCAGATCAGCCTGTTCAAGAAATCCGTGGACACTCGTTGCAGATTTACACCTTACAATGGGCACCTTATTCACGCAGCACCTCCACGGAATCTTCTTCTCCACGGATACTCGCTACAGCAAGTTTTGACGCCACCGTCAGATTATGGGACGCGTTGAATGGTACTTGCCTTCATGTACTACAAAACCATAGCGAAGCCGTATATTCTATTTCATTCAGCCCTGATGCACGGTTATTGGCAACGGGTAGTTTTGATGAGCAGCTCAATGTGTGGAATGCCAAGGTAAGTTATCATATTGGATTCGGTGGTCAACAAGGACATGGAGTAATGGTGTTTTGTTTATAAAAGGATGGTACGTTGCAAGAAACTTTCAAGGCCAATGGCGGTATCTTTGAAGTTCATTTCAACAAGAATGGTGATAAGCTGGCTGCATGTACATCCAATAAGCAGGTAAAGATATGAATGATGTATAAAGGAGAGAGTAAAAAGAGCTAATGTGTGTATATTTGGTGTAGGTCGTTATTTTGGATATGAAGCGATAAAAATGAAGTTCCTGTTTTTCTCCTATTCGAATATGTTTTATCTTTTCTGTAACCACACATCTATATATCATGTCGGCATTATTACGAATGTACCATCGGAAAGAATTAGTTTTATTGGAAGTTGCATCTACTACTCCTCTGGGTTTGGGTAGTTGGGAATGGTAGAATGTGAAAGTGATCTTGATGAATTGGAGATTGCAGTGGTTTACTTGTCGTTATGGTATGCACCGCCATCTGATTTACGTGCACGCACTATGAACTAGGATTAGAAGGGGCTATGTGGAAAGATAAGACATACTACCATTACTTACCATCATTTCGGATCGGTATCTTCAGACCTTGTTTGGCGAATGCTTTGGATAGCTCAGTTGATTCTAGCGTAAGAGGAGACAACGTTTAAGTTTAAAAAGTTGTGCACATACGTTGCAGATGACTTACCAGTCATTCCAGGGAACTATAGAGGAAAACAAGTTATATGTTATATATATGTGTGTAGGAGAACAGTATTATACAACATACCTTTTTAGCAGAGTAAACGGTGAAAGGGTCCGAGAAGACTTGAGCAATGATCCTTGACTTGGCATCGGTTTGAAAGTCAGAGCTATCCAAGATAATGCAACCTGTGAATAAAAAGTAATCCCAGGGAACACCATTGTTCATACCTTGCCAACTTCATAAGACTAAATCTCAAAGTATATCGTCCTTCTGTTCGAATGCTCAAATCGGGAAATGCAAAATATAAACCTTGTTCACCGGAAGGATCTTTAAGTAGACTGGGAGAGCTGACAAGAGACCCCATCAAGACACGAGTGCATTTGGGTGGATTAGAAATGATATTGCGTTCTTCCACACGATCCGCAGACCAAAGAGTCACGTGCAATACAAAGAAAGGTGTTTGAAGAGTCCTAAAAGGCGGTGTTATGATGCCAAGAAATTTTTAAAGGAGTATATAACATACTGCACATCGACAGGACCCTGTTCTTGTTGTACAATCAATTTCACAATGGGTGGCGGGTCAATGGGGCGTCGGTCTTTTTCACCAAATCCACACATTCGGGCATGGAGAGGCTGTTGACAAACAACAAGCTCATACGTTCTACAACAACCCATTGATTATTGCATTAGCACAACATTACTTCGCTTCCTCTTTTTTCCGTCATGAACACCTTACCTCCTTTCTCTCTCATCATAACCAATCGCTCCACAAAGTGATGATTGTTGTTGTTGCTGTTGTTGCGATGGAAACGATTCCACTCCTGATAATCCTCCTGCTGTTGGTTGTGGGGGTGCTGCCATGGTTGCCGTTGCATAAGTGTCACTGTTCGTTCCGGGTAAAGCCGAGTCCTCTTGCTCGGGGTTCAACGACGAGCCTTCAGTATAAACTTGGTGACCAGTCGATCGAGTATCGTGTACATAAGAAGAAGTATTGCTGTTTGCAGTCGTTGCTGTGGGTGGTGGCAAGGATTCTGGTACTGAGTGATGTGCATTGCCATAGTAGGGCGGAGGTGGAGGCGGTGCATTGGACGATGATGAGCTTGTGTATGGTGAATCGTGTGAATCAATAGAGTTATGAGAGCCTATTTCACGTTTAATGTTGGTCATGTTGACTGCAAAGACAAGGAGGTAAAAATGAAACGCAAGAAAGGGAAGGGAGAGAAGAGGGAGGGGGGAAAAAGAGAGAGCGAGAGTGGTACACTGGTCGGTTTAAATGATTTGACGGCCGATTGGGACCTTGTGCCTTATTTAGATATTATCATCATCTCTTATGGGTTTTATCATTCATCTCTCTCTGCCTCTATCACATATACACACCACACTCTCTTATTATTCTACTGCTACTACTACTCTGGTTTTCCAATAAGACCCTTGCCCCAGTTCTGGATTACTCGTGAACACTGTTTACGCACATGCTCTGAACGAGCGTTCTTCCATAGTCCGAGTGCATCCAATTGTCTTGCATGGTGCACACATTGTTCCCAGTAAAACTTGGCATAAACTCGGTTCTCAATCACACGCTATTTGCATATATTTAAACCACTTGATTCTCGGCTATAACTTTTCTTTTCCCGTAGATGCTTACCTCAAAATCACTCAATTGGCTTTCTTCACTTGCTGGTAGCTGGACCACAAAGTCGTCTGGCAACACCCAAAACTCACCGCCCGCAAGATAATTGGATAACAAACATGCTGATCGCCTATCCAGAAACCTCTCAGCACACCTATTAAAATAAATATCAGCAACACAATTCTGAAACATATAAATCATTTCATCAGATTACCATGGCTGAACGGTTTTGCTTGTAATAACAATAGGCTCGTAATCATAATGGTAGTGCTCCACAGCATACAGGGAAGTAGACTCACGCCATCGATCCAAATCTGTGGGTCCCTGATTTATCTCCCAGTGTGGATCCACAAGTCCCATCTCTTGTTTGTCGATGCTCTCCAACAATCTCGCCTTGTGATATGGGATGGTAAATGCTTCACGTTCACTCTGATGATTGAATCCAAATATAGGCACCACGAGCATGTCTCCTTCACGTAAAAGCGTCTCGAAAATCTTGCGATTGGCATCAAACGTACGTCGTAGATCGGTAGCCGGTACCAAATTACTTGGCATCTCACACACAAATTCGGTTCGGGCAAAAAGTCGTGCCACGTTGCGTTCGACGTTGCGTGAAAGCAACACAGTAGGTGGATTACTTTCAGTTGAGCGCACAAGGTGAATATCGGCTCGCAGCTTAAGATTGTTGACTCGGCCTGTTGTATAAGCATCTCGAATACGTTGCAATTGATCTCGTCCCACTTGATGATCGATATGAAGCGTGGCAGATATCGGACCTGATTTATATATCACAAAAGTTTAGTGCTACCCCTTTTCCCCAATGTGCCATGGTAACGACCCTTAAAAGCTTACCTTGCCAACGCTCCGCTATGCGCTCAAGCTCAGCCCATGTGTCCAGTGTAACGGCAGTCGTCAATGTGACATCTCTAGGATCAATGGCTTCCGATCGTTTTAACCAGTAAGGCTCCGTCATCCGAACAGCTTCATAATGCGACTTTGAGAACAATTTGGACATCTTAAGGCCTGTAGTCATATTATCCATCACTGAATAAGATTGATCTAAGAACGTATTGTTATTAGTCAATGCTGTTGTGTAGAATAAAAAAATGAGTCTTATCTACCAGAATCATACGTGCGAACCGGTTGCCACGCGACACCAAATCGTGGATCGAGCGGTGGTGTACTTGAGAAATACCATCCCCAAAACTGGCTAAACGAAAGCATGACAGAAAACATAGCATAGAACAATAACAGCAAGCGAGCAAGTCGTGAACGAGTCAACATGGCCACCCACGACTTTGAAGTGCCTTGTTGCTCGTGAGGAAGTAGAGGCCCTGAGGGATTGAGAAATGCATCGAGTTGCAATGAAAGTCGACTGGTATACTTTTGCCAAGAACGTGACATGCTGAAAGTGGAAAGAGATGCCAATGAAGTAGATGCTTGAGTGCTTTTGTCTGGAATGCGGTGATGAGTGGATGCTGAAGTAATAGAAGACTTTCGTTGGTGTGTTTTCGTCACCGAGGGGGAGCGTTTATGCTGGCGCTGCTGTGGTTGCTGAAAGTCCTGATGCTGCTCTGTTTTCGTCATAGAGCCAGCCGCTTTACTGTGCGATATGTATAAGGAGCAAAGATGAAAGGGGGTCGTCCAAAAGATTGGCTCAAACCGAGAACAACGACGATCCTAAATCTTAAACACCACCCAAAATTGAAAGGCCTCTCGACTGTGCTATGTGCTACCATTAACATTTGCATGGATAATACTACCCAAGCTTACCCTTTCAAGTTGGCATGGTTGTAACAATATAAAGGACTCTTATTACTATCATCACACGTTGCCCTCCTCCATAATCATATTTTCATCCATGGCTGAGAAATGTTAGTAAAGTTGTTGATTGTTTGGCTATGATTTATATACACATGGGTATAATAATGTCGATCTTGATACACAAAACAAATACTTGCTACGTAAGGTTACATCTAGCCAAGTACCCAGGTTTTGCTTATCATCATCAATAACAGCACGCTTAACCAAGAGTGGTAAGCAAGTTGATCCGCCTTCTTTTTCTAGCACAGATAACCATAACTAAGGATCGTGCCTAGGCGGACACCAAGCGGGTACCATTGTTTACGTACATATGAGCACAAAAGAAACGCACCAGATATAACATCATGATGGAAGTGAATAAAACATGGAGCTCGCAAAGTGATCTCGAGAGATGCAATAGATAAACTTTCTTATATCTGTGCACGCTTGTATTATAACCGAACCATGCATATGCGATATCTATTTCGACAAACAATGAAGGTTGTTGGTGCGTTTCGGTAGGTGGTCATAGCGGTGTTCATGACCTAGTAGTAAACTCGTTTCACCCACCACTGGAAGGATAGGAGGAAAAACTAGGAGTGAAAAGAAGCCACCCAACGCCTTGTTCAGGAGAAAAGGACTAGATTTCCCATAACGCTTTGCCCCTGGGATGGAAGAAAAGTAGTTATTGAGCGAATGCTGCACTTTACATCTCTCCTTTTCCTCTAAAAAAACTTCATCGAGCTTTACATACGCCATGTCATCGTATCCTCAACAAGGCTATCCACCACCACAGCAAGGGTATTATGCCCCTCCTCCTCAGCAAGGTGGATATTATCCACCACCACAGCAAGGCGGTGGCTACTATCAACCAGCGTATGTAATTCGTGCTATGATCATTCTCATCCATTTTCGCTGTTAACGCATGTAACTGGCAATTGGCATATCTCCAATAGACCTCCACCACAGACAGTGATGGTACAACAACCACCAAAGAATGACGATAAGGGTTGCTGCATGGGATGGTAAAGAAAATCATGGCACATGAATCATCACTGATCTAACACTTTGTTTCAATCATTCTAGTCTCGCTGCCTTGCTCTGTTGCTGCGTCCTAGAAGAATGCTGCTGATAATAATGTTCCATAGTGATCGCTATCGCCTTCTCTCTTAATTTTGAATACTGCAATATAACATTTCGGCAATCCGACAAAGCTAGTATGGGTATGGTTTATTGTATGAAGCACGGGATGTAATTTTATCGAGCAAATGTGGTGGTGGGTATAAACATGCGATCGGGATTGCACAGTGTCGGGATGCGTATGCAAGGTGGGATGGATGGTTGGGGTGAAGTAAAATGATGGATAAAAGGTAATTAGGCTCTTGTAGAGGTGAACCACTGATCTAATCTTTCGATACGTGCATCACAGCGACGAAGACCTGAAGTTGCCTTTGGGCTGGTCGATATGGTAGAATCTCTCTCCTGCTGTTGTTGTTGGTTTAGCATCACGGCAAGCATCGATGTCCGTGATCCGACAGGTTGGCAGGGTGGAATTTCCTGTTTTATAAAAAGACCGGCATCATCACTTGTGGCTGCAGGTGTGAGCGGGTAATCAGATATCGATATTTCATCGTCATCGGTAGTCGTTGCTTCTTGATCATAATCATAATCATAATCATCGTCATCTTCTTCATCTTCACTATCACTGATAAAGAACTTGTTGGTGGCTGATGTTGATGATGATGATGGAGGAGGAGAAGATAGTGGTGGGCTAGATTGCTTGGCTGTTTCAGAGCATTGGGCACTGAGTGTCGGGGAAGATCGAGATCGTGATAAAGTTTTTGTTGGCGGTTTTGACACAACAGGTGCAAGCTCTTGGCTTGTTGGCTCTGAGATTGCAGGTGATGATACTACGGGCTTTTTGTTCATGATCGCCTGACGATACCAAAGACGCCATGTCATGTTTTCAAGACGCAGGCTATACTGAAGCTGTCGTTTGCATTTTGAAAGAGCTAATATTATCGTACACTGATAAGCAAAAAAAGGTACCGAGTAAAAAACGTTGGGGGCAGCTTACCGATCCAAAGGGATACAAGATCCTCCCGTGTATTTCGAGACAAGGTATGTACAGGATGCAAAGCGTAAGAGGAGAAGTGTAAGTCCATGCCGATAGTAGCAATGATTGCTTGTTGTGTGTGGTGTAAGAAAGAAGAAAGAAGTGCTTGTGCTTTGCGCTTTTCTGTTTGCCCAATGCTGAATGTAAATTTAGCCCGCCGCTTGGGGCAAAATGGATGTTTTCGCCCCAAGATGCTTTTGGTGGGGTAAATCTTGCCGGGCGGTTTCACCAAATGACCCTTTTGCAAAGCACAGGGCGTTTTGTTTCCTCGCGCCTTTCAAAACGTACACCATAACACATTACCCCACCATCTTGCTACCAGCAATAGTAATGTGTTTTTTATACTCGTTGTCATACTGTGGCTATGTCAAACAAAACATAGCATCGTGAAACAGCAAACGCTGTGCACTGACAGCAACAAGGTGCCACTTTATATGTAAAGATTATAGGCATATCAACAAAAAAAAAGGATGATCGTCATTAATTGGCTATTGCACCTGTTAGCCTTCATCTTTTAACCCCCCCACCTCCCAGATCGTCGTTGATTAATCAGTACTTTGTGCTGCAGGGTGCTGTACGTCTGACATTGGCACTACTACTCAGCAAGAGCGGTTGCATATTGGTATATACGAGAGCACATCTCATTGTCATTTTTTGCTCATAGCCTTTATCATGACAGCAGTAATGAATTGGTTGCTCCTTGGCGTTATCTTATATCAGGAGTGTGACACAAACTGCTAAAAGACAGCCATTTTCATGCCGACGACCTAGACCCACGCATACTTTGGCCGCATATTTCTCATTTATTCTTTGACCGACCACATTTCAACCACAAAGGACGATGTCTTAGACTGATGATGAATTAGTGGCGATAATTCAAATGTGGCAATGAGGAGACGATTATTAGGGTCAATCATCACTTTTATTTGTATAATAATAACGGCCCAAGGACAACGATGGGCAATCTCCTTGAAGCAATATACCCAGAATTGCAATGAAGAGAAAGACCGATTCACGTGTCTCATCTATCAATTCAAACATCCACTACAACAAGTGCGTGGAATGCGTAACAAGGATGAATATGTGGTGAAGCACCATCACCATGACAAAGTAAGAGGTGGGGTGATAGCAACAACAATCAACATGATGAATGGGATGGTGGTGCTGGGTGGTGAAAGGGGACAAACAAAATATCATCTTGGCACTTCTTTTATGTTGTCGCTTTCTCCTTTCCCTTCTTTCTCTCTCACAATATCTGCCACAATACACACAAATATGCACGGCCAGCAAGTCATGATAGTAAAAAATGGTGAGCAGCAAAAGAGAACGTTGTGTTTATCCTCTGTAACTGGGCAACCCCTTATTTCACTCCCTTCTTACCCACAAAGTTAGATCTCGTTGTTGGAGACCACCATTGCCTTTGTCTCCTTTCCGCCCATTAGAAGCTTAATTCACCCATTCAACAGCGCACAAAGCACACGACCTTTCTCTCTCTTCCCTTCTTGTCTAATGCCTGTCAATGACAACCTCACTCAAATCACCATGGCGCACAGACTATCCAATCACGATCGATCGTATACACGCTTATTGGTGACACCACCTTCACCACCATACGGCACCCCACCAGAATATCGGCGATTGAAGGAGGATATGGTACTACGTTGGGTCAATTACCAACTTGGTTGCACACCAGCTGTCAGTTGTCTTGCCGACATTTACAACCACGACGCATTTGTCAAGCTCATTCACACCGTATCCAGTCAACATTGCCCTCGACAACGATCGACAAGGACAACAAAGCCGGCAGGGACATCATCATATGAAATAGCGGTTGCTATGCTGAATGATTGGATTGGAGGACATCATTTGGAGAGAGTGCTTCGCGACGATCCGGATCAGCTGCTATCATTTATCCTCACTCAACATCAGGCACATATCATTGATAAGATACAATCAACATTCAACACATTCATCATTCCAAAAGTAAGTTCTTGTGTGTGTGTGATGAATTAACTTTTTATTCATAGCTCATTATTGTTTTACACAATAGGATGCGCCTGCTGTTTGGTATAGAGAGCAACAACAACAACAATCGTCATGTGCTGAACCATTCCAGATCAAGCAAGTGCTATTGTCATGGGCACAAACATGCTTAACCGACTATGTGGATGCACGCTTACTGCCTGTTGTCGACAACTGCAGCGAATCCTGGCAAGATGGATTAGCATTCCTGGCACTAGTACACCGATATGACCCTGGCAGTGTACAAGATCTACCTCATTTTGCGGCACACAACGTAGACAACAAGGTTCATTGGGAGCATACACTGACGACAGCCTTTCGAAGAGCACATGATACATTTGAGGTGCCTGTGTTACTGGATGCCCACTTACTAGCAACTGCATTGCATGTTGACGAGGATGCCATTATGGCTTATTTGGTTGAATTTCTTCGAGCTGTGCATTTGCAAAGACTTTGTCGATCGATGGATGAATGCGAGGAATACGAAAGACGACTCAGGGGAAAGCGCCAAGCTGACATTGAACAATGGTGCACTGCTGCTGCCACAAGTAGAACAACATCAACGACATGCAATACACAGCTACGACTTACTCGGGTGATACAAACCATGTCAGTGGTAAAATCGCCATCGCCATCATCATTATCTCACGACACGACGTTGAAAGATGGTTCAAGTACTACTCGCAATATCTTGGAGAAGATTGAAGATTTACATCAGCGATTGATGAATATTGCACCTACTCGATCTACCCATTACAATCATCAACATCAACAACAACGTCGTCGTCGTCGTAGACAAAGTTCATGTATCACAATGCCTGATTCACCTGTACCATCAGAGCAGGATTCATTGATGGATAGCAACGACAACGATATCACAGCATCATCATCATCTACGGATCAGCTCCCCCTGCATCCACTTCAAGCAGGGTATGAAGACTTGCGATCTTATGAGCAAAACTTTGCGGGTTTTCAAGTATCCCTGCACGCATTTCAGCAGGACGACGATATCAAAAGGTGGTTGAGTGATTGTGGTGGTGATACAGCATCTTTATCCACGGGCAATGGCGATACTATTCAGGAGGCGTATGCAACGCTTATGCAACATGTTGACCAAGCAACACGCCAACTGGATTTATTTCGAAGAGGATTCTTTTTTGGTCGACAATGTGCGGATATACGTAGCGAATTGGATTCTATCCAGACCAAGATGTTGAAAACCACGCCTGCATCCTCCGACAACAATATCCAGGACTTGGGGAAGCAATTGGAACATGCGACTGCAATGCTGGATGAACTTCATGATAACGACATGCTTACCGTTGAATCAATATACCATGAACACATGGCTTCCCTTGTTCGGAAAAAGGAGCGGGTACAATCATGGGTAGACGAGGTTCGAGTCTGGTTTGCAGAAGCCAAACGCATTCGAGAATGGATCGAGATACGTATGCAACGGCTTGAAAAGGTTGCTGTGCCAGTTGAGCCACTCAGGAATGCCACGATGGTTGTATCAAGATCTCAAGTTGAGCGATTGAATGCAGAGCACGAGATGTTGGAGCAGGAGATCGAATCATTTGATAAGCAAGATATGGCTCCTTTTCGTGCTCATGTGAACAAGTCTCTCACGAGTGCAGGACAAGACGCTACTACAGCAGCATCCAGCAACGATCTCAGTCCAGCTGATACAACGACTATTGAAATCACATTGACGACACTGACATTGCGTGAAAAGCTTATGAGCATGTTACGCCGCAAACGGGATGATCTTGATGTATTGACACAACGCTTGGCATGGGAAGAGGAACATGAAAAGACACAGGCGTGGATTGAAGACACTGATAAGCAAGTGGAGGCTTTTATTCGGGATACTGCACGATGGCAATTGACTGAGGATGATACCGACACATTGCAATACCGACAACATGATCATGTCATGGCTCGTGAACGACTCAAAGAATTGGTGATCCAGCGCTTGCTGATGCTTGAAAAGAAGCGCACCGAGTTTGATCAAGGCCAGTTCACCACTACAATGGATAGCTACAATGATCTTGAAGATGTTGCCAATGTGGATACATTACCTGATCATTTGGAAGCGCGGCAATCATCCTGTGAACGACAATTTGAGGACTTGTTCAAAAGGATCAACTTTTCTCGTCAAGTGGTGGAACAACGACTCAAGATGATGGAGTTTCTGAATCAAGTTCACAGCGTAAAGTACGATGCTCAGCAGCTTATATCGGATCTCCAGCAAGTACAAAAAGGGGACAAGGATTGTGCTGATATGGTACCCCATGTCCAAGCTATCCACGATCGGATTGCTCAGCTTGTTGCCGCTTCAGGGACGACCCGTATACCCTATCCACAAGCAACATTGGTTTCTGATCAAGAAGAAAATACTCATTCAAACGACATTATTCACACTCACGTGGAAAAATGGCGTCGTGAGCTGCTATTGTTGGATGATCATGTTGACACACAATTGGATGCATTGCAACAAAAAGTGGCCATGGATAAGCATAACAATCAACTCTTGGATGAAGCGACTCGCCTTTATCATTGGGCTGATGATCGATTGCAGCATTTGAGGAAGGCAAGATCTGATGCAAGTACCGGTGAATTATTGTCAGAGGATGGCCTACGGCGACTCGAGCGTGATCGTGATTACTTGTTGAGCAAGCTCAAGGAAGACAAAGAGGATGAAGCTATTGATGTATTGACCAGGATACAAGCCTTTGTGGAACAAGTGCCACGAATGAATGTTTCTGTTGATACGCAGAGATTGGAGGAAATGGCACAGCATTTGATCACATCCTTTGATCAATTACGTGACACATTGGAAGACTACACCAAAGATCTTGCCACTTTGAGAAAGCGAGCCGACGATGATAGCAGCCACATAAGCAAGATCCATGCTCTGAAGACATACATCTCGGATACACGTGCCTCATTACCAGCATTGAAGCAAAGCTATGGATTCATTACGGGTCGATCTCAAGAGCAGGATCAAAAGAGATTCAACATGCTGCAAGAGTCTGTGGATGGCATCATGGCATCTTTTCGAGAGCAGAACAATCAATTACAATTGCTGAAAGACGAGCTGCACCATGACAATCACCATGCTGTTGATAATGCTGAGGATGTTCACAAGGCTATGGAAAGCACATTGAAAGAATGGGAATGCCTCAACAAGGATCTTGATTCGTTGCAGCAATTCACCGAGAATGTTGAGCGTTGGTATGAGCGACAACGTCGATTGAGCATTGTGGAACAAGATTTTTTGGACAAGCAAGGGAAGTGGTCAGCATATTGCGACAATGAAAACCTCGACAAGGCGATTTCAATGCTGGAAGAGATTGGCTCTGAGATTACATCAGCTGGTCAACATTGTCGAACGGATCCGTTGGAAGCTGCCAACCATGCATGTGCATATGATCGACACGCAGCATTGATGAAACGAGCACAGACATTGCAACAAGAACAAGTGTCATTGCAGCAAGCTTCAAGTGATGCAACAATGCGTGATTCAATGTTGCACAATTTGGGGACATTGTTGAGCGAGGTGCAGCATGAGAATGAACGAATGAGGGAGCGCGTGGCCGTCATTGGACAATGCGATTTTGCATTAATGTCAATGGATGAGATTGGCAAGTTGTACCAAGAGTTGCAACGTGACACAACACAATGCGCCGCCGTTATCGACAAATGTCGTAAGCAATTGACACACAAAAAGAAGACCATAGCGGACAATGTGGTACAGGAACGCATCGAACGTGTGGAGGATTCATTGGCTGAGCTGGAGATTTCCAAAGACATGCTCGAAAAGCAAGCATTGCTCATACGAAGAGTTCAGGTTCATGCGGAAGCTGCAAACAACCTTGACACGTGGATCGATCAATGCAATGGTGCTATTGCCCGATTTTCCAATGCTGATGCCAGGAGTACAGCGGATGAATTGCAGGAACAACAAGATGCTATTGGGCGAAAACTCGCAGAGATCCAGCCTGTTGTGCGTTCGTTTCGAGCCATGCAAGAGCGTATCTTTTCTGGTAATATCGAGATTGGTGTTGATGATACGGCAATCAGAGCTGGTGTTCAAGCGCGAGAGGATCGTACAATGGAATCATATCGTCAGCTGCTGACATCCTTTGATGGTGCGAAGGCCAAGGTGCAAACGACTCGACGTGATGCAGATGTTGCTCATATTGTCAAAGATATCCTGACTCTGGTGGGAGAATATAAGGATCGCACCAATGCATTACGACTCTGCAAAGCATTCATGCAGGGTGATATTGGACAAGCTGGGCAATGGAACGATTTGAAGATGGTGACATGCTGTTCACTGTCTATGATGCCACATGAAAGTGAGCTTCGCAACTACAAGAGTGACCTATCAATGATCGAGCAAGACATCGAACGACATTTACAAAAGAAGCTGGATGATCTTGACACCATTCTCGGCAAGGCTGTTGTTCGAAGCAAGAAGCTATTTTCCGCACAGAGGGCTGAAATTGCTATGGCAGTACGTGGATTAGCCGATTTGCTCAAAATGAAGCACGATGCGGCATTGACAGCTGAAAAAGTGGAACCATTCTTGAACATTGCAGAGGAAATTGATGTGATGTTATCAGCATTATCAGAAGCCGTGGATCGTACGTCACCAAGTCAAGCACGCATTGTGGATGGACTACCTAGTCGAGCTGATTTACAAGCGATGCTCATTGATTTGGATACACAATATCGATATTACCAGCCAAAGATCAATCTTTTATTGAAGCAGGCGTATGGTGCAGCACAAATGGCGATTCGTGATAAGCGAGTTGCGGATACCTTGGATGAGTTGAAATACAAGTGGAATCGACTACAGCAACAAGTTACGGCACGACATAATGACTTGGCATCTCGAATTGGACATGTTGGGAAACCGTTTATGAGTACACGATTGACATCAGCTGGTATCAACAATCGATCGACTCAAAGCAAGCGTATGTCCATGCCTTGTTTTAATACTGCACCTCCTCGTTCGATTCAATCCACACCCAAACCAGCACCCAAATCACGAGCAAGGCCACAATCAATGCTTATTACACGTGCAACAGCGACACCCACACAGAGACCACCGACAGCACCAACGTGTGCATTGCTTGGATCACGCCAACAGCAACAACAATTTCCATTTCGGGATCGACGATATACAACAACAGCAACGGCAACAATGACATCCGAGGCGTATGTTGCTGATCCAAAGAACGACCTTGATGTGGCAGTGGGCAACATTGTCAATGACTCACCCTACAAGGTGCGAATCAAAAAGGTTCCTGGAGAAGTGGGACGCTATTGGTTTGGAAAGAGCCGACCCAAACTTGCGTATTGTCGTATTCTCGGGAGTCGAATGGTGATGGTGCGAGTCGGCGGTGGATGGGTGGAGTTGTCTCAATTTTTACGGGATCAGAATCTGTTAGAAGATGGCAGATATATTCCACGGGATGCATCATCATCTCCTATTCACAACGGCAACAACGTGGTGACGCTATGTGGCGGGGATGGCATCAGTAGCAGGAGTTCTAGTCCACTCACTAAAGGAGGAGTAAAATCACCCACCTCACCTCGTCCAGCATCCAGTCCACTAAGATCCACATTTGGTCATGGTATCAAGGATGGCAACAAGGCATTGATCCCAATCGATAAGGAAGGCAATCAGGTGCAAGTGCGGATGACAAAAGCAAAGAGCAATAGTACCAAGTTTATTACTCCATGGCGGTAGCAATAGTAAAAAGAGAAGATAATAGCATTGCATGTTGTATGATCTGTATGAGAAATACAAAATTACCCCTGATTCTTCAGTTCATCATCTGAACCGTACTTTTGGGTTATATATGTGGTTCATTGTTAAGCATGGAGGCACAAGCCATGTCAATGCTCTGTACTGCGTGCTATGTGTTGCCATGGTGTCATGGAGAACAAAGCGTTTGTGTTTCGTTGTACATCATGCTACTGCTGTTCCCATTGTCTCTGTTGTTGTTGTATCAAAAGTAGAAACAAGCTTTTAGAAATAAAATGAGACGCATGCATCTTTGCCATAAACTCATGAGTGATGTAATGATACCGACAGCTAAGCAGGTTGCAATTAAGGGGCGTTTATACCGTATGTAATCCCCATGAAGGTGATAGGAGAAATATACTTCTCATAGCGCGGTGGTCATGCCGAGTAACTCATGCGAGATTCTGAGTTGATAACAAATAACTCGATTTGTTAATACCATAGCAGGTATTTCCTGTAATCTAAACAAGATTATTAACTGAGTCATCTCAAATTCCCGGATGCAACAAGTCATCTCCTCATGATTTTTTTAAAGTGCAAAAGCATAATCATGCCTGTGGTCAAAGAGGCAAGGATGACTATTTTTGGATAGCAAATAATACATCGTGTAACGAATGATTTAGATATCCGAGCGATCTCAAAAGGCTTTGTGTTGCGTCAATGAAGCGTCAATGGTGTTTCACAGAAAGCATATCCTCATGCCGCTGATCCCTTTGTGTGTCGTCGGTCAAGGCCGCACTTGCATAATGAAACCACTTGCATAACAGCACCACTTGTTCATATACGTTCTTCTTGTCTTGCTTGTGGAAAATACCGAAGAGAGTTATTCAATGAATCAAGGTCACACAGAGGATTGGACGGGGAAAAGCCAGCTTTTTTCCGCGCACCCACACATACACATGATAGGCGTAAGCAAACAGGCGTCCTCATGGTGGATCTACTTTTTTAGGCTGATGTCTAATGAGCGAAGGGGGGCGATCATTGTTCCTACGGTTACATGGACCTTGCAGATGCGTTACAAACTTTTCACCCTCTATGCGCACGGACAACTTTTGAAAGTGTGACAGATTTGAAGGTGCTGGTACGATGTACATGTGGCCTGTGTGTTTCATTGCCAACATATTTGGGGAATTAAATCTCATCAAACACAGTTGGTGATGTGTGTGTGTGTGTGTGTACATGCGTTTAGTGTATCAAGATCCCCAAGAACGAAAAAGATGGCGGTGGTAGCGGCTGCAGGTATACTTGGCCGTGTAAAATGGCAATATAGGCTGGTACCAGTAAACGCTTGTGAAGTTTTCCTCAACTTTGAGTTCCGATCGCAGTATGGCTATAAGGTTCCCACTTTTTCTTCATCTCTCTCAACCTTTTTTCATCTCTTTCTCTCACACCACCTCCTGTTTTCACGCCTTTTCGCGTCCATTCTCTTGCTGATGAACTCAGTTCACGACTCGACCAAAGATTGGCAACAGCAAACTGCTGCTTCAGATGCCTCAATGCACTACCCACCCATGGATCACCAGCATCACGGCTACCCAAGCATGGGTGCCCCTGTTCATCCACCTCTGTAAGTGTACTTTTCGGTTTTTCTCTTTGGGATCATTATTGTCGTTTTGGGTATGTGTTGTGTTGTGGATGGAATGTGCATGGCTGTCATTTATGCGGTCCCTTTGGTGCAACCTGAAGATGTGTGTTGTCCTCGGGAAAAGGGACCAACGTGGTAGCCATCTAAGGCTGGCTGGCTGTAGCAGCAGTAACAGCTATTTGCCAACAGCGGCGACATAATAATGGGACCTGAAAGATGAAACAGAGGAAGGGTGAGAAAAATAGACTCTCAAGAACGTTTACTGATTTCTTCTTGCTTATGCAACAGCCATCAACACCATCCGCACTATGCAACGGCTACACACGGATATCAACCCAAGCCTGAAACCGACATGCGACTCCCTGGGTGAGTTTTTTTTTGTTATATTTTTTATTGATGGGGGACAATCATCTCATCCCAAACAAACCCAGACGCCCGAGCCCCGCAAAGAATGAGACCGCATCACCTGTAACAAGAACGCTTCCCCCATCATCATCTTCAACACCGCCACCGCCACCACCATTATCAGCACCTGGAATGCCATCCCCAAGTTATCGCAAGCGTAGTCGAAGTGATTCTTTATTTCCACAAGAAACAGGTCCTTTTTTCAGCTCAGCAAAACCATTCGATAATTTGTTTGCTTTGGACCGCACAAGTTTGTAAGTGTATTATCTCTCCCCCAAAACCCTATCTCTCTAAATTTCATGGGACCTTGCCCTCTCTCTCCCTCTGGCGCTCACTGTGAATGGCCCCCAATTAACCTTTTTTCTCTCTCCCCCCCATTAGATTGACTGTACGCATTCATTCCAAGATGGATCGTGGTTTCTTCCTTGCTGATAATGATTGGACATGCTATCGTCGCAACTACTTTCAAGTCAGCAGTGCTTTCTCGATCCATGGTATCAATCATTATTACGCTGATCATGAGCCACCATGTCTTGTACGTAGTCAAGATGGGTTATTTTACCCTGTACGACGTTTCTTGTTGGGCATTTCTGCACGCGTATCCAACAGCGACAAGCGAATCGAGTTGGTGCAACATACACCCAAACGTGACAAGGGACCGCAAATGACACCACAACCCAAGCCTATCATTCCTGGTGGTAATCTCAGTATGAGTGCAGTTGGCACCAATCAAAACATTGTCACATTTGAGCGTATTCAATTCAAGACTGCAACCGCCAACAATGGCAAGCGACGAGCAGCACAACAATATTACGTATGTGTTGTTGAATTGTATGCTGAAACCGATCAGGGCGAACAAATCAAGGTTGCTTCATGCCAATCAGCTCCCTTGGTTGTACGTGGTCGTAGCCCTGGTCATTATACTGATAGCCATCAAGAACGAGCTGCTGCTGCTATTAGTGCACCAGCTCCAACATCAGTTGCATCAGCCATGGCATCTCCACAACAAGATCGATTCTTTTCTTCGCAGCGGGCTGCACCTTATACACCCCCACCATCCACGGTAATGGGTGAATATGGACATTATCCTTATTATCCTCCACATCCATACATGCCTACCATGATGATGCCACCCACATCTTCACCTGGTGCCCCTCAAACAGCAACTTCGGCACCACCACCACCTCCTCCCCCTCAGGCTAATTATCATAATCCTGGTCCTTATATGGTTGCAGGCATGCCAGTTTCTTCTCCTCAACCATCATCACATTATCCAACTGCACCTGAATTTGCAGCTCCACCACCTCCACCACATCATAATCATCATCATCATCATCAACAGCAGCAGCAACAGCATCATATGGCTACCCCTGATGAACACCCCAAGTTATCGCCCAATGGATATAACATGGAACCGGATTGGTCTCGATCACGTATCAATTCTGCAGGTTCAATGCCTCAATCCTATTTCTCGGCTCAAGGTACACCAACGCTTTCTTCAAATGCATCCCAAGCAAGTGCATTCTCCCCAACTACTCCCACAACTCCTTATGTTGCTACAAGCAGTGCTGCTGCTGCCGCTAATGGAGGTGCTCGCAAGTACAATGCCGTCAACAACATTTGCAACCAACAAACTTCATAGATCCATTATCCACCCTACGTATATTTTTTCTATCTTCTCTACCTTGACACTCAAAACGTGCTCCTTTTTACCCTTCTCTTTTGTTTGTCCCTATATACACTACGTTACTGTTTTTTTTTCCTTTTTACTTGATATGATATGATTGTACTCTTTGTTTTCCCATTCTACTCTTGTGTGATTCCATTCCTTCTCTCTCTCTCTCTCTCTCTCGTATTATTGCCTGTCTCCCCCTCTTAAACACACATTATGTGAATTCTGTGATCATATATAATTGATACCTGATGTTACTATAGATAAAATCATGCTTTGCAAGCACATATACGCTGTGTCAATTCATTGTGTTACTTCTCGGGCCGCAATGTTGGTGGTACAGAGTGAGGAATGCATCAATCTCACGAGTGCATAGGCGCCTGATTACTTTATAAAGATGTGGATGCATGCAGCTACTCAAAACAAACGATGCAATCATGCATATGTGTGTGTGATGACAAGTATGTGAGTGTGCGTGTGAGCGAAATACAACAGTAGCAGCCAACAAGCTGGATCGGCGTTCCTGTTTCTCCCATGCGCTGAGTGTGGCTTGTCGAATCACATTGTGAGGAGCAAAGAGACAGCACATGCATTCAGCACTTTTTTTTTTTCGTTCTCTCTCTCTCTTTTTTTTATATATCCATGGCCAACAAGACTGGGGATGAAGCTGGTATGACCAGTAAGGATTACTACTTTGACTCGTATGCTCACTTTGGTAAGTGGAGGTGGTGGTGAAAAGTGTTCTGGGTAATGACAGGCTATTGATCCAATCTACCCCATTAGGCATTCACGAGGTAAAACTACCAGCGATCGCTCTCATCCAACCCGCATTCTCGATTGACACTTTTATTTCAGGAAATGCTCAAGGACGAAGTGCGCACGTTGTCCTATCGTTCAGCCATCTACAATAACAAGCACCTCTTCAAGGATAAGATCGTGTTGGATGTTGGATGTGGTACTGGTATTCTTTCCATGTTCGCAGCTAAGGCTGGTGCCAAGCATGTCTATGGTGTAAGTGATATCATGGATGGCGATGGAGGGAGGGTTGTTTATGTATTGTAATGCTTATACATGCGCGCGTTTTTTTTCCTTCTCAGATCGATATGTCCAACATTATCATTCAAGCACGCGAGATTGTCAAGGATAATCACCTTTCCGACAAGGTTACTTTGATCCAGGGCAAGATGGAGGAAGTTGAGTTGCCTGTCAAGCACGTTGATATCATCATTTCCGAGTGGATGGGTTATTTCCTGTTATACGAGTCCATGTTGGATACGGTTCTTGTCGCTCGCGACAAATATTTGGTAAGGACCAGGAGGATGGCAGCAAAGGAAAAGATCATGGGATATTGATCGTTAAATGAGGATAGGCTCCAGATGGTTTGTTGTTCCCTGATCGTGCCACCATGTTCATTGCAGCTATCGAGGATGGCGAATACAAGGAAGAAAAGATCGAATACTGGAACAATGTCTACGGTTTTGATTATTCATCCATCAAGCGATTGGCTATCAAGGAGCCTCTTGTTGACACCGTGGAAGCACGTGCTGTGGTGACCAACCCATTCGCTTTCAAGCAGATTGATCTTGCTACCGTTAAAAAGGAGGATTTGACCTTTGATGTACCTTTCAAGGTGACCGCTGCCCGTAATGACTTTGTTCATGCATTCATTGCTTGGTTCGATATCGGATTCTCACATTGCCATAAACCTATTTGGTTCTCCACTGGTCCCCAAGCTCGTTACACCCATTGGAAACAAACCGTCTTTTACACTCCTGAGACCTTGACCATCAATGAAGGCGAGTCAATCGAAGGCCGATTATCCTGTGCTCCCAACCAACGTAACCCAAGAGATCTTGACATCGTCATTGATTACGAGTTCAAGGGCCAAACTGGCCACGTCAAGCAAACTTGCGACTTTAAGATGTAAGTACACATGCTTGTATTGTTATGGATCAAAATACTGATTACAATTACTTGTAGGTCGTAAACTAGTCATATTTATTGTATCCCTTGCACACACAAGACTCATTTGTTCTCATGAATCCCTTTTACTTTATCATGTTTGCATTCTAAATCATTTCATGTTTCTGTTTCAATACAAAAGCTATGCAACAATCAAAAATAGTTGCGGGCATTTATATAACCTGTAATCAGTCATCACAGTGTTTTGGTTACGTGCTGAACACTCTCACAATGGTACAGTTTGCTTAAGAACCCAGAGAAGAATTAATAGTATTTGCAACGTTGCTGGACTTGACCCATATTCAAATCAATAATATTTATCATGGAATGTACTATATAAAACTTTTCCCTATATATATACGGCCATGTACAATGATATCATGTAAAGGATCCTGTAGCTTGAGGAGCAAACGGATTACGTGTGGGTTGGCCTGTGTTGTTGACATCTAATCCCACAAGATCGCTTGTGCTGCTGGACTTTGCTGTTCCATTTGGTTGTGTTTTCATCGAATTGGCGAACCCAGTACCTCTTCATATTGATTATCAGTATCGAGTACAGAAGACCATCCTACTCTTCTCATCTTTAACTTACACTGGGACACGCAAGTTGCCTGTGTTACCAAAAGTATCTTGACCCCTAATCATACGTGTGAGTTATGCAGCTCGATTGAACGTATGTTAATCTACACTTACTCTCCCGATGCAAGTAAAGAATTCAACTTTGCATATCGTGGATCGACATTACCACCAGTGGGCATAGAGCTTGAAAGCTATGAAAAAAGCAGTTAGATTATCAATTACCACTACTATCCTTCTTTATAATATATGTACCTGCTGACCAGTTGGTTGAGCATTCAATGGGCTTTGAGATGGGCCAAAAGGATTATTCGTGCCAGTTGCCATGGCGACTTGAGGAGGGGTAGTTGTGCCTGTACCAATGGTGCCGGTAGCCATGGATGATTGTGTTGCAGGGCTCCAATTCATTGCACTGGGAGTGTTATTTTGAAAGGGAGATGCCATTCCCGTTGTCATTGGCTGTTGAGCTGTCATCCCTGTGGGCATTGTATTCTGAAATTGCGAGCCACCAAAATTGTTAGGTTGCTGCATAGACATTCCTGTCATCATTGGCTGCTGCTGCTGCTGTTGTTGTTGTTGTTGTTGTTGTTGCAATAACATTGATTGGGGTGACATCATTGAATTTGGTTGGAAGGGAGCTGCACCTGTATATTGCTGTGGTAAACCCGTCATTTGTGCTTGCATACCAGCTGCTGCCCATGGGTTGTTATTGGCTGAAATTGGATCATTGAAGGTAAAGCTGCTCATCCCAGTCGGCTGTTGTTGCTGTTGTTGTGCTGCATAAGGATTGATTTGAGCGTTGTAGTTTTGCGGGAATGGATTCAACTGATCATCTCCGAGAAGGTCCTTTTCATTCTGACGTGCAAGCTTTTCCCTCTTTTTACGTTCCAGCTCGCGAGCTTCTTGTTCGCTCATCTCAATAGCTCGTGCAAGATCAGAATCACTACATACATATATCAGCCATGATTACTCTTAAAAGTGATTGATCCTTTTACCCCCTTTACCTTTGTTCTTGATTCTTTTTCTCGTTTTGTGCTAGTCGTCGTGATTCTTCGATCGCTCTTTGTAATTCTGGATCATCCGGATCATTATTGTTGTTCATCCGTCCTGGTGTTCGACTGTACGGTGATCCATAATAGCTTCCTGTTGATGGTCCTACTCCTGGTCCACCTCGACCATATCCCATGGTTTCATTGAAATAATCTCCCACACCAGCCATCCGATCTCGCATTTGACCTCGTGATTGACGTTCTTCTCTCAACCGTGCATCATCCATCAACAAACTGGAGATATCTTTGGCTTTCTGACGTACTAACATGACCACGTGTTAAGAATAACTCGCCGAAATTGACACTTTGATATAACAAACTTACCATTAGCACCCACATCACGTCCATTGTCATCAATGTGTTGGAACTCTTTGAGTGTCTTGACAACGTATGCATTTTCCTTGGCATAAAGCACCACATTTTCGGAGCCGACATGAATACAGTAATCCAAAAGCAAGAGAGCCTAGCACGTGCATGTTTATATATGTCTTGGCTCCATGATCACATTACACTATTACATACCTTGAATACGTGACGCCAATTTTTTCCTTTATCATTGAGACGACGATCGATCATATCCATAATCTCCACAAAGTCATGCCTATATTATTAAATGTCAGTAAGGGTACACAACAATGACGAGGGAGTACAAGTGTGATCCCAGCCTTCTTGTTCTTATAAACCCCACCCTAGCACTGGATACTTTACTCGTTGTATGTCATTTGTGCGATCTCGTTCATGATGGTGCCGCTTGGTCCCCATGGGTCATTCGATGTCGCTTCTCTCACTCGAATCTGGGCATCAGAGAATCCTTTGGCATAGTTTTTACTGCACAGCTGAATGAGCCTATTGCCATGACTAGAATAAAAGCGACCTTACATGCTTCGAGCAACTCCACGAGCAGTCATAATAGTAGAAAGATGAAGAGAGAGGAAAAAGAAAAGAAAAACTAGTGCCAAACTGAACCAGTCGTTATAGACCCCGCATATCCAAACTAAATTCATGCAAATCCCCCACTAGTGATCGCCAAGATTTTCGCTATTCGTCCAACCCATCAAGCTTTTATAACACTATTTGTGTAACATCTCTAATATAAAGCAGGAAAGCAAAAACAATATTACATACGAAGGGAAAATAGGTCGATAGTTGTAAAAGGAAAAGGAATAAAAAAGTGCGCATATAAATGTTGGTGCGGATTGGTCATTGGTGTTGTTGTGGTTGTTGTGGTAGTCATCGTTGTCATCATCAGATATGAGTGTGCATTGTATGTATGTATATGTATAGATGTGTGTGTGTGTGGGTTGTATCTTGATGGATGCTTCCAAGTGTGTAGTTGCGTGCAAGTGTCATTAGGAGGGGTTGTTGTCGTCGTAGTTGCTGTTATAGATCAATTTCAAAGTTGGTGATCTGAGGCAGATATGCACAGGCACTTAATTCCAGCATGTACACGTCGTCGAATACTGTTTTGCCATCGTATCCTCCAAGGACATACAATCGTGAATCGTGCAGCACAGCTGCATGATAACCTCTTGGACTAGGAGCTCCACCATAAATCCTTCGTGATTCCCAACTCATGGTCACTATAGAAATCCTTAATATTGGCATTCTCCTTTTGATATATCATTCTTACTACACTCACCTAAATTCAATAGCAATACCTCGTTGGAATATCGAGACCCATCATGTCCTCCAATCACAAATACATAAGAGCCAACTTGTGTAGCTGAATGTGCAAGACGTGGGACAATGCGATCCAACTCCACTTGCGTCCATTGATTGGTAACTATTTGATAGGCAATCAGTCAGCCTTTATCCTTGTACCTCCCTCTCTTTCAATATCGCTTACCAAGATCCAATACGTGCACATCACTGAAGCACTCATGACCATCACTGCCACCAAATACAATCAATTTGTCCTTGACGAGGTTGCTTGTATGGTAACCACGGGCAATAGGAGGAACACCAGATGTAGAAAGTTGTGACCACCGAGGACGTGCAGGATCCGAGATATCAAGGATATGGACATCTGACAAAGCTCTTGCACCATCACCGCCTCCCATAACTACGATTTTATCGTTCCATAGACATGTCGTATGTGCACGACGTGGCGATGGTGGAATGCCTTCCGTAGCCGGTTTACTCCACACAAGAGTATCTATGATACAATCATTATTAGCTATCCCATCCTCATCTTAGCCATGTATATGCCAATCCTTACCTGCATTGAGTACATAGAGGTCATTAAAGTAATTTGGTCCATCACCACCACCGAAAATGTAAAGATAACGTGCTCGTTTGCCGGATCCCAAATCTCGTTCAACGAGTGTGCTGGAATGTGCACGACAAGGAGGAGGAGGTTGTCCCACTGTTCTAGGTTTTGACCATGTCATTGTATCTAGGTAATGTAACGGTTAGAGTCCATGTGTGTATATATACCTTGCTTCCCCTATTCCACTCCTTTCCTTACCCATATCCAAGACGTAGAGTGCATTGAAGCATGTCTTGATGTCACAACCGCCAAACACAAACAATTGTTCGCCAATGAGATTGATCGTATGCGCTCGCAATGGTCTTGATGGACCACGTCCATAGGTGACTGAACGCGACCAATACATTCCTGCAGCAGGTGCTGGGGGTACACTTGGACTAGCGGATAATTCCAAAGCTGCTGCCATATGGTCAGGCATTGCACGTTTCGAACGTCGAGGTTGCAAGTTGTTATGTGACGACACGTGGCGTACATGTTGTTGCTTTGGTCTTGATGGTACTGTTTGTGCTGATCGTGTACGCTCTAATGGTTGACTAATTGGCGGTGGACTTGTCTGGATGTGTGGATATGACGCTAATATAATAAAAAGTACGTAGATTAGCATCCATCATCCATGACATATCACACTATTATATACCTGATGGAGAAAGCTGCTCGGCTGGCATGGAAGCATAAGAGCGTAAAAGGTTTGACTCTTGAGTTGGACTCCTGGGATAATCGGTACTAGTTCTCGGAATAGCGGCAACGTCGTCTCCACGCTGCATTTCGGGAGGAAGTGTTGGTGATTCGGGTAGCTCAGAGACAGTGCTGCTAATGACAAGATTGAATAAGAGGGTGGGAATATCAAGGCATATAAAGAGGGTGTGCGTACCTGTCATCATCACGGTGTAAGCCCGAGTTCATAGACAAGGTGCTAGAAGTAATGTCGGCATTCATGTAACGGCTGTTGTTGTTGCTGTTGTTGGCGGTGGTTGTCATGACATGATGCGAGCCAGAGGAAGCGCTCGATGTGGTGAACTGAGACATTGGGGAAGCAATGTTCTCCTATTGACTTTGGCAGATATGGTTCGGAAAAATTGAAGGTGGGAAAGAGAAAGCTTGAAAGAAGAGGAGGAGGAGCTTATGAATGCGGACTTGGACAGCAACAGTAGCGGATATGAGATTGACGTCGTCGTCTATAGTCAACACAACGACACTCACCTTCATTCTAATGCTTATCATGCGGAAAAAACAAGGCGTCATTTGCCAAAGTATTCCTCGTTATCGAATAAAATTGACTTTTACTATTACCCATTCCTCTTGTTGCTGCACATTGCAGCAGTAATAATAAGACAACCGGAACGATTGCAACCCCGAATCTGACAATACAAGGATGATGTTTTTCCTTCTCTCTCCCCTTCGTTCCTTAGCCAAACTAGGGATGGTAAATCTCCACAGATTTGCCATAGCACAAATCCCTAAAGCGGGATAGGCACCTTTTTATCCCGTTCAAAGGGCGGGTTGACAGGCTATCGTGGTTGTACAACAACGGGAATCGCCGTTATGATATCTTAGCCCAAAATGTCATGTGTGTACAAGTTGATCGTGTGCAACCTAATACATGTTGGTTTTGTAACCTATGGTCTGTTTTTATACCATTGCTCTTTCTATCAGCATACAGTCACTGGCAATCGAAAGGAGAAAACAGTGATCATACACACATGGCACTTTAAGCATGCTAAACTAAACACGGCTCGGCGTTATTAGGAGACAACAACTACACAGGAGGAGGGTACTACTTCTACTACTACTTTCATTTGAACAATATGCAACGCGTATATGGCCTTGAAACACATGAATCAATAAAAGGCGTTTGCATATCGGTATTACCTTGCTGCGGATGATGGCACTTGGATATGTCAATAATAGAAAAGGCGCCACCGTCGTCTCCATATACGAGCAAATCGACCATCACAGGACATGTGCCAGATTCCAGATTTGTATCAACCCACTGTTGGCCGTTGCTGCCAAATCCAAATACTAAGCGTCTAACATACAATCGAACACGTTCTCGGGGTTCAACTTTTCAGAAACGTTCTCGATACTTGGTGTCTCTTTGGGTTGTTTGCTGGTCATGTTAAGAAGAAAGAAACGTAATTTTATATCCAAATGATGCATGCATGTTGTTGATCAAAAGAATATGCTCCCCCAATCACCTGAACATGTAATCAAATCCTTATCATATTCCATTTGCGGCCAATGTGAAGATTAAGTGTGGTCTAGCCAAGCCCAATGTCAACAGCAATGCGTACCGTTACACAGTCCCCCACTCGGCATGTTTGCCTACACCCGATGACCAAGGTGGCTGCATATACTTCTTCTCCACATCACTCCTCAAGGTTGGTAGAAATCATTAGTATTGTATTTTATCAGCTGAATTAAAAGAAAACTGACTAGCCAATCAGTACTATTATAGCCAAGAATCATAAGAATCTATCATTGACTACTTCTTCTGCACCACCCAATGGTGTAAGCAATCAAAGTGCTATTGGTAGAGATGGGCGATTTTTACATGCATGGGTGCGTGAATTGCTATGCACACATGAGGAAGGTGTTTGCTGGAGCGCTTTTATCAGTAGTGTTTGGGTCTCTTGGAAAGAGCCTGGGTGTGATTGTCCATGCATAAATCGGCAACTGCATAATCAAATTAGGGGCAAAGTGGCAATATCCATCATCGAACAATGACATCAATTTGCTATCACGGTATTTCAAGTCATCCACCACTTGTTATGGCCATAAAAGTACAAAGAAACCTGCCAATATCAGGATGCTTTTATACTTTCATAGCAGCAGTATCCGTGTATGCTTGCACATTTGATACTGTAAACAGCAATGATGATCCAATTACATTAACATCAGCTACCTGGTATTGTTCGTCATCTGGGCCCTGGTTGGTTATAGTTATGCTCCACGAGTTGTAATAAACGAAGGCGGTGCCATGACATGCTATCATCACTGCATTCATATGTGGATGGGACACGACTATTGTAGCGACTATAATAAAGAAGAGCAAGTACTCGCTATACAAGGCACACGACAAATTGGGGTGCTTTATTTATCCTTGTCTTCCACGAAAGGAACTTTTGTTTTCTAATATGCGAATAGACATATAAGGGGCTGGGTGCTAAAAGTCATCCTGGCTAAATTAGGGGTTGGTGAGAAGAGAGAGAAGAGGAGAAGGGGGCTATTTGATAAGCAGAGAAAGTGAGTCAATATGACCATTGCGTGAAGCTGAGAGAAAATCACATAATCGTTTCAATCGTATCTGGATGGCTATTGGTTTCCATGTACCTGCAACTCACATACATATTCTTTGTTTCCAAGAGTACATGATAAGAAGGTTTCCGCAGTCGTCGTATTATCCATTTGTATCACAAGGGATCTGCTTGGCCACCTGGTATCATTCATGCTCTTTCACCTTGCATCTCAACAGGGATCTGCATGACGATAATGTGTGTGGTGGTGGTGCTATTGACCCCGCAGCATTATCATCCATCCGCAGTTCTTTTTTCATTTGTTTTGCTCATTTGTATCACTCTTCTCCTTTACAAATCCCCCCATTTCAAGAGCGCCGCAGTTAGTTTATGTCTATGTGTGTGTGTGTGTGTACCAATACAAGTGGATGTATGCCAAGCGCATCTTGTCATGTTGTTATCGGGTGTAATGTGGGGGGGGGAACATCTCTCTCTCTTTCTTTATCGGTCTTGTTATAAAAGCAGCTCACCTCCCTTCCTCATCTTTCTTTCTCTCTTATTCTTCACTTTTTTTATTACATCAATGTCGTCACATATATCACACGACGCGTATACATCAGCCATGGCTACAGAGTATATTCGTGGCCTTTCTTTCCAAAAGCTTCAAGAGATACACAACTCAAACGTCGACCAGTCCATTCACAAGCTTGTCTTGATCACCAATTTGCTTCGAATGGAAACCCAAATGCACAACCAACAAGATGACGACGACATGCTAGAACAGCAATGGCTAAACACATGCTTGGACGAGCTTCAAGAAGACGAGCAACAAGAAGATCCAATGGATACTGAACCACCGATACCGGATAACCGACAGCAACATCATTATCAACCTCATTGCATGGATGAACGAGACGACTTTCGAGAACAACCCTACTGGTCTGTCGTGGCAGTTCAAGATACTGACATGAAGGAGCTTTATTACACGTTTCGAAACTTTCATAATGCTTGTGAACACTGGCTGGCCTAGGAAAACGTCGACATTCTCTTCTTGACACACATGCACACACACACACACCACACAAAAGATTCCCTTCTCTTTATTTGCTTTGTCATTCCCATTCAACTTGTTGCTGTATATAACAAAAAAAAACATATATAACGTTGTAGATACTATTAAAGCTCGTTCCTGTTTCTGTACTTAACATCTCATTAAGCATATGCCGCCAAAACAGTGATATTCTCCTCATATCATGACCCCCCACTTCCCTTCCTCACCCCTCCCCTTTTTTCTCCTCTTGTTAGCGATAAGAAATTGCAGGATATGATTAAAGACAAGATGTGCATGTACTTTCACCAATTATTGTTGCATTGGTACCAACATGTTACATTTTTTAATGTTTGCCACTTACCAAGATACTGACTACTTGCTGCAGCAGTGTTAATCATCTTTATGTCCCTTTCTGAATTTCACGCCAGCCTAACAGATATCACGCAATCCCAGATCCGAAATCCCCCTTCTCTCAACATTCCGTTAGACACATGCAGGCACCCTGTTTCCAACAGAATATTCGCATGATCGAGAGCGTGCACGAATGATTCGAACGCCCCCGATACACGCATAATCTTGATATTTTTCACTCTCCGTCTTCTTAATCATAGTACAAGTCAAGAATGTCATCATTCTTTTCTCTCTCCTCAAGGTTAAAATATCACATCCAGCGCAGCCATAAGTTGACATGATAGAGCAATTGATGGGAATGACAAGGAATATGCTAGAAATGGATGATACATGAGAGACAACAACAACAAGAACCGACTTTTAGCCTGAGAATGACGTGCTCTTAATGTACCTCGACCTGTTTTTTATACTAACAACATTTTGACAGCAATATCCCTCATTTCAATCAGGTTAGCCAAGTAGTCGGTGATACGTTTCACAGATGGATCCATGTGCGCGCAACACAGCTACTATAGCAAGAATAAGGCCATATGCAGATTCCCCGGCACCCAACCCGAGATAGGGGGTTTTCAGGAAGCCATGTACAAGAATCTTCGATACAGGTGTACAAGATCTTGTAAAACGAATCATGCGCAGAAAGAGTGGAATGACATTTTATTGTTAGGAGAAGGATAAAAGATCAACATCAACCAATATCCGCTATGATCATGCATCCATGGTGGGTCCGCTCCTCCCATTTGTAAAGCACATGGATTATCCTCTTTGCTTGTCAGCAATCGTCAAAGCATTACTTTTGTACATACACACCAAAAGTGACCATGTGACACAATGTTGTGCATTTTATTCTAGCGAGTCGAGACCACGTGGCGACATACCACGTAGCCGCCAGATGCTTTGATTGTCTCGGATTTCTCGCAAAAGTCTCTTTTCAAGTGTTTTCTTCCAAGGACCCATAAGCATGTCAAACAATAGTGGAAAAACGGTCATGGAGGATAACGATCACTTGCTAAAAAAAGAAGCAATTCTGATTGAACCCTTTATGCCGGCTTTCATTTGCATCATACACACACCTATTACGTCAGATGATTGTTGTCCCCCGTTACTTCCATCATAATGTCGTTATATCAACTGCGTGTGAGAATACGTATCCATCCACCATTATCACATGAACGTTTTTAGAAATGCGGTTGAAATGTTATTATCATAAGGGCAAACTAGGGAGGCATACATAATATACACATACGCAAACAAAGGGACAAAAAAGGATAAAAGATGTATATATGAGAGAAATGCATGGATGTGATATGATTGTTGTTATTATTTGCAGAATGATTCAATGACGGCAAGATGTCGTGATGCACGAACAAGATGATAAATCATATAGATGTGAGTTATGATCAGGACCAAAGTCAACGTCAATAAGCATCCCATGCCATGAGTTGCTTCATTATCCTCTGTTGTGGTATCTTTGTTATCATTGTCGTTGTTTTGAATGATCGGCGCCTTCTCCGTGGGTGTTGATGGTGGTGGTAAGGCAAGCATCGGTCGCCATCGGCCCGGCCAAAACAATGTAGTACGTTGTTTTCTTGCGGTGGTTGGAGGTGAAGGAGGAGGAGATGATGATGGTGATATAGCTGCAGGTGAAGGAGGTGGTGTTGGTAATACTTGTTGCGTTGTTCTGATGGCTTCCTTGGATGGCACAGTCGTCGTAGCAATCGTGGAGACATGGCTCGCTCGATCCTCCTCCTCGTCTTCATCATGTTTTTGTTTCTTGTCACTTTGAGGATGATGCTCTTCCCAAAGGTCCATCAAAAGCTGATAGGCATCGTCGCGTGAGAGAAATGATGCAAATACATGCTAAATCATCATGTGAGTAGAGAGAGACTTTTATTTTTCTCACAAACAGGCTGCTTTACTCTACCTTTTCGCGTCCTGACACAATTCGAATACCATTAGGAATCAGTCTAGCCGTGTTGCGCTTCTCGATGACTTCAATGTCGGTAAATGCAATAGCAATCTATTACATGAGTTGACCATGTTGGGTTAACACGAGCTCTGTGGTGGAAAGCAGATCTGACGGTTGTAGGATTTCAGCAAAGAAAGGAGTACCCGTCGATTTTACCGGTCGGCAATGATACGCACCCGAGTGATCCATCCGAAGATGTTGGCCTTGAAACAAACGTGGTGCTCAGAAACATACATGTGTCCTTGAACCAAAATGTCCTTTTGTAATGCACATCGATATACTGCTTCATTATGAGTGATACGTGTGGTCAAGTAGCTAGTGACATATATATAGAAGATAATAGTACCTTGCAGTAAACGTTCATCCAATGGCACAGAGTCAAAGAGTGAATGAAATAAATGGCGACGACGACGCATACTCATCGAGTTCATGAAGAAATGATAAATCTCAGTGACATGGAAGTGAAGGAAAGAGAGAAAAAAGGGTTAATACATGCATATGTCATGGGCCCATGCTGCAATCCTTTTTAATGTATGTGTGGAAGGGTTGATGATGAGCCGTTTAGCAACTGAGTATAAACATCCCACCTTGGGGTTCCTTTGGCCGGGCCGAGCATGATGACTCTCTGACATAGTAAAAATGGTGAAGCATAGTTTCCACCAATCCAGTCGCCCCTTTCTTGTCTTTATCTGGTTATTGTTACAACACCCTGGCTCATCACTTTTTGGTATCACTACTACAATCCACAACAGCTTCTTTTATCCCTATTGTCATATTGCTCGTCGTGGTCTCGTTAAAAGTAATAAAGCGGCACGGAATAATGATAAAACCGAAAGAACGTCTGAACACAAGAGACTCAGCAGCAAACGGCGCACGTCCCATTTTGCCTATAGATCATGCTCCCCATGCACATCTCTCGAATAACATTGTAGATAAAGGTCGGCATAACAATAATTCCTTAACACGTGAATGTTGGTCAATACGACCAAACAAAAAACATCTCGCCATTGGATATATGCGGAAAGCAGGCGATGATGATTGAGATGAGATGATGGGGCTAGTTATTTACACAACAACAGGCTCCTGGCATGGATGTACTTGGTGGTATGTAGTATATCATCATCCTCCAATCATTTAATTTCATCAGTGGTACATACCAATGTCACTTATGATATGCGTATGTAGTAATCTTGGGATGAGTCATAATACTATTACGGTGAATGTTCCTATTGAAAAGTGCTGTAACACGTAAATCCAGCCATTTGAGCGCAGATCCCTCACTACCCAAGATTACCCGAATGCACTTTCATAGATATAGATTTGTGGTGTAAGGGTACTTTGCTGCCCTTGTTAACAGTCTACTATGCATCGAATGTGTCCATTGACTATAATTTACTAGCTTGTTGGCGGTAATGGTCTATGCCCTTTATATCGATTTACTAGGATGGTTGGGTCTAAGAACCTAAAAGCTATACTCGCGCCTAATCCAATTGTCCTCGCGAGTAGAAATAAAGAAGGTATTGGGTTGATTATGGTGACATAAAGATGATGATTGAGAGCACAATCAATCCTCGGAAGACAACATAATATAGCATAATATTTGTTGTGCGTATGGAAGAAGAGAAAGCTTATTTAATACAACTAATTATCAATCATCATTGTCTCCGTGATATCTCAGGCCTTACCAATAAGCACCTACTACTGGTCGTTGATGCGTGTAGGATGTCATTACGTACTTTCATTCGAGGTATTTGGCACGAGGTGGATAGTATACAGCACAGCAATGATCCACACGTATGCGTACACTGAGCAGCCTCAACATTAATGACACACTACCCCTTTTAGCAAACTGCATCAGGGCGTGATGGATGTACTCTCCTTGGGTGATGCGCAGCAAGCTATATGTGGTTCTTTATGTGAGGAATAGCCCTTGGTTTTACTGTTTGTTGCACTGCTGCGCATCTTCAGCAGCATGAGATGGCAACACATGGCGAGGGTTACACTAAAATAGATAAACAGAGAATGTCATGCTCATTCATAGTTTCAGCATAGGATAAGCCCAGATATCCCTCAACAAACATACCCAGCTTGTCATCATGGTGGCCATTGTGTGTTGTAGTACAATGGTGTCACTGATCCACATCATCACCTCTTAACATACTCTCTCCTCCATCCCAATAATATTTCTATCAAGCTATGGAAGGGGATCAAAAGTGATGAGAAAAGGTGTATGTCGTCTATCAGATCTCAATTGCGTGTGAATGTTGGTCGTGTGTCATCACCACCGATGATAGGTGCAATTACCAATCACAGGGCGTCGCATAGGCGGTGTATGGTGCCTATCAACGCCGCCGCATGAAAACTGCACTCTTGCTCCACTTCTTCTTTACTCTCTATCATGGACCGACTCAACGCCAACCATAATCTCCTGCAATTCATATCGGCTGCAGCACAAGCGGTAATTGCTTTTATTCATTGCACTTGCATATCGTTGTGGGTTCATGTGGGACTAACAGACAACTCTTTTTTACGGGGATCACTCTCTTCATTCTGGATCGACCTTGTCTCCTTATTGTACGGATGGGACATTCACCTTCAGCTAGAAACGGACGATTGTACAGCGAATGCGAGTTGCAATGGGATGCCAGACAATTCCACAGCATTAGACGATAGACCATCTCCAAGTTAGTATTATCAATATCAGCCAAAGTGGCGCATTGCTAATGTATTGTCTTTGTTCACGATAGACTATGAAAGGCAGGACAGAGAGATTGAAGTGATGCTCGCTGATGCAACGGGAAACAATGTGGAGGATATATCTCGCAGTATGCAGCGTTCAAGGGAACCACCATCATCCGAAGATATCATCAGAGAAACGACCTTGGCAGAGAAATTACAACTCATATTTGGATTATCAAAAGCCGAAAAGTTACATGGTGGTAAGTTACAGTGTGTGAGGTTGAATGAAATCTAGATAGTGTTGAATGGCTGATATATTCATTGTGTATTCCAAGTATGGTCATGCTGCATGGTCCGATCGGCCATTGTCCCTGGAACATTATATCTTACCGAACGCCATGTTTGCTTTTACGCATCCCTGCCGCAAAATCCAGTGAGTATTGAGCAAGGATGGGGGAGTCATATGCGTGATTGACCACGCGAGCAGCCAGCTCAATGTCACATGTTGTAGCACGTTTATCGGAAGACTGGATATCTTCTGGTCAAGCATCCTACCAAGAACGGCTTTGACCGATGTTTTTTCGAGCTCAAGGATGATATGTTGGCATGGCATGAAAATGCTACAGACAAATACTCCCCCAAAGGAAAAGTTGATCTCAAGGAAGCACTTGCAGTGAGGGCATCCAGGAAACGTGAATTTGGATTCAAAGTCATCACTATGAACAAGACATGGCATTTGCAAGCTGATACCAATGCAGCTATGGTAGAATGGTATATATGGAGGAGATGAGGGTTGGTGGATGTTTACTGATACAAGTGTCAATATTTAGGATCAACGTTCTACAAAAGGCAATTTTCAAAGCAAAGAACACTGGCAACAGCCTCAAGATTGCGCTGCCCTTTGAGAATATCTTGGATATGGAGCTCACTGAAGCCTTTGAATTCCAGCAGTTTTTGCAAATTCGAGCTGTCGGTATTGATGATAGCTTTGTCATGGATGAGGTATGGATCAATATCTTGATATCAGTGATCATCGTTGACCTGACAACTTGTTTAGTACTACTTTACTTATTTCGCAGACGCCAATGCAACCTTTACGTCATTGAAAAGCACGTGGGGTCACTCGCAACAACAAAGCACGCATTCATTGTCTCGTTCATTATCTCGTTCTGGTGGTGGCAGTGGGGCTACATCGCCAACGTATTCGTTTCCAGATTTATATGAGAATTCACAGCCCATTGTTATTCCACCTCTGCATACCATGCCGACTACTACAACCGACCGTTCCACTCCCTCGCCTGTTTTTCACGTGACAGATCCCACAGCAGCTGATATCAACGATTCGTCGAGCTCAGAAGAGGAAGAGCAGCCTATGGTGGATTGGCTCGCTGAAAAACGAAGATCTGGCATGAAGCTTGTATATGGATTCTTGGGCGGGAATAGTAGCGGAAGCGCAGCTACAGTGTACCACACGGCGGATGAGGATCATGTCGACCAAGATACTATACCCCAAAGTTCAGCAGACATCAAAACCAGTCGTTCATTTCCACATGAAGAGCCTATCGATGAGCGTACAAGAGCAAACTTTCGAAAGTATTTCGTACTTCCAGAGGCAGACAAGTTGAATGCAGGTACACAGAAATTGTGAGGAATTTAAGTAACTGAGATACTAAGCACTCTTTATGCTTTAGTTTACCGCTGCTCATTGATGAAAACTCTCCCTTGTTATGGGAAGCTGTATATATCCACCAACCATGTATCATTCAACTCCAAGGGTTTTGCAACAAAAGCAAAGGTACAGTGTTCATGATGCGTTGGATCCCTATAGATGCTCATTCAACAAAGATGATTATACCTTTTAGTGACATTATGAGGATACAGAAGATCCGGAGTGGTTATATCTTTCATTCATTGAGTATTCTTACACAGAACAAGAAAGAAGTAAGTGGGGGTGTGATTGGAGATTGCTCGTGCTGCTGTGTCTGACCAAAAAGATAGGTATTTATCGAATTTTCATCCGCTGCCGCACGCAATAGTTGCTTTGCAAGATTATTTCTCCAACACAAATGGCATTTTGAATCAAAGCCATCCTCAGATCAACTCAGGTGAGGGTGCAAATGATGGATATGGGACCTCTTTCTTTATCCTTTATACTTACAATGATCGATATTAAGAGATATCAAGGATTGGGAAGCTCGCCTTATGGAAGAAGAACACAGCGAGACATCTGCTTTGCCGCAATTACAAACCGGTAAGATTGGTTATTCATGACCTTCTTTATCCCTTATTAACTTCTTAACGCTTATTTGCATAATAGACGGGTTGCCGATTCTTTCGCATACATCAGACGAGCCTTTGCTATACAAGAAGCCAGACAAGCCATTGCATTTCACTTGTATTACTATTGGTACTCGAGGCGATGTTCAACCTTATATTGCTTTATGCAAAGGATTGATGGCTGATGGACACAAATGCCGTATTGCAACCCATGACGAGTTCAAGGACTGGATTGAGGAGCATGATATTGAATTCCGATCAATTGGTGGCGATCCAAGTGAATTGATGGTAATAGTATACTCTTTGATGTCTAATTCTGATGCTGGTTACTCATAACGAATATCTCTTTAACTAGCGCCTATGCGTGGAAAACAACTTTTTCAGTGTTAATTTTGTCAAGGAAGGATTGCGTTTGGTAAGCGAAGATCATACATAAGAAAACGGCCCACTAACAATTGTCGTTGGCAATAGTTCAAAGGCTGGATTGACGAGCTTCTTGAAAAGACTTGGATTGCGTGTCAAGGCACGGATGTGTTGATTGAAAGCCCTAGTGCAATGGTGGGAGTTCATATGGCTGAGAAACTACGTAAGTATCTAGCGATGGGCTATTTGAATCACGACAGCTAATCTTCATCTGGTAAAGATGTTCCATACTTTCGATCATTCCCAATGCCAATGACAAAGACTCGCTCTTTCCCACACCCATTTGCAACACCCAACAACCCCAAAGGATGGCTCTATAATGGCATGACCTATGTGCTCTTTGATCATGCTATTTGGCGCGCAATTGCCACCAGCACGAACAACTTCCGTCGCGATGTCCTTCAGTTATCACCTACGAGTTATGAAAAGTTGGATATCTGGAAAATCCCATATCTTTATTCATTCAGTCCAAGCATCGTACCTAGCCCTCTGGACTGGAAGGATTGGATACATTGCACTGGTTATTGGTTTTTGGATAATCCGCAGGTAAGATGGTATTGTTGATTACTGGATTGGAAAGGATACTTATCTATTCCGTTTAGACCGGTTGGAAACCTAGTGACGAGTTGATGCATTTTCTCAAATCCAAAGACCAACGACCCATTGTTTATATTGGATTCGGCTCGATTATTGTATCCGATCCTGACGACATTACTAGGACTATTGTCGATGCTGTATTGCTTTCCAATGTGCGAGCCATTATCTCGAAAGGATGGTCTTCTCGACTACAACAGAACAAAGACAGTGATACCGATAGCCTATTGCAGAGATATCCCGATACCATCATAAGCGTGCAAGCAGTGCCACATGATTGGCTATTTCCACAAATGCGTGCAGTGGTACATCATGGTGGTGCAGGCACCACAGCAGCTGGTCTTCGAGCAGGCGTGCCAACCATTGTCAAACCATTTTTCGCCGATCAATTCTTTTGGGGAGAACGCGTAGAAGAAATGGGTCTTGGCCTCTGTATCAAGGATATGACAGTAGAACATCTCTCGGCTGCTTTACGAGTTGTTTCAACAGATGCAAGCATGCTTAGGATGGCACAGGTCTTGGGTGAAAAAATTCGTCAGGTAAGCAATCATTTATCTTGCATGAAATTCAACTTTCAATCATGGCTCAATCATATGTTGCTAGGAAAACGGCGTGGAAACAGCTATTCAATGTTTGTACCGCGACATGGAGCTGGCACGAGAACGCACATTGCTATCAGCGCAAAAGACCAGTCAAGACGATGATAATGATTATACAACTTCACCACTCGAAGACAGCTTAGTCGATGACCAAGAATGGACTTTGATAGAGTCAACAGCTTCCGGGTCTGTTTCACCTGCATCATGGAGACCACGGGCAGCATGATATTACATCAACTACTACTACCTATACTATTATTCTCTTATATATACACGACACTCCTCAGTTATAGCATCGAGCATATTCTTAATGGTACAAGTTTTAATACAGTTACATTGTATGTGTACAATTCCTTGAGAGCATGATCAAGCCAAGAAAATTTGCCCTTTTATGGGGATTAATCCGGGATGCAGAGTGTTGTGTAGTACAACATGGTTGGTGGTACATGAACCCGTTTTTGTGCGATCGGCTGCCTACAAAACACAAGCTATCATGGGAGAGGACGTAATTGTGGATCCAAGTGAACAATAGAGGAGATCCAACGTGATATCATTGTGCTAAAAATAGATACTAGTGCCAAGCGACAAGCTCACTTGTCTTGGCAGGTAATACGCATACACCATCCACATTACAGAAAACAAAGGGACCGAAAAGGAGAAAATAGCCACATTCCAAAAACAAAGGGATGGGAGTTGAGGCGCATGTGATGAAGCATTGACCCCAATTTTGCCAAGCGACGTTGTTTTATGGTTGTCGGAAGTCATCGGCCCAGAGCGGTTTCTTTGATCCACCTACCAGTCTAAAAGGTATAAAAGGTGCATTATGATCTGTGGGATGATTTCTCACACACCTTTCTTTTCCACCTTTCATATACATCTATTCTCTCAACAACACGACTAAAATGAATCAGCAAGGATACTACCAACAAGGCCCTCCTCCACCACAGCAAGCTTATTATCAACAACCTCCTGGTAACGATCGCAGCTCCACTTGTTCCAAATCGATCACGTTCTTATTCACATCCTTTTTTTCTTTTTACTATTAGGCGGTTATTACCCACAACCTCAACCCCAGCCTGTCTATGTTCAACAACAACCTGCACAAAGTAAGGCAAGCCAAGGAGGATGTATGGGTTTCCTTATGGGCTGCTTGGCATGCTGTGCTCTTGAAGAACTTTGCTGCTGCTGCTGCGCTGAAGAAACCTGTGAGATCTGCTGCTGATCATAAAACAATGCCAATACACTCGAACACTTCCATTGCACATATATATTCATACACATACAATGTCCTCATAACTACCATTCATCCAACTTTCCTCCCGCCTCTGTGATTTTATAAATACCCTCTTCATTTGTAATAATACATGGTCTGTGGTATATAGCACCAAATACTCTTACTATTGATGGTTTGGGGGAAGAGAAAGTGTGAAGCAAACAATACGGTGCATGTGATGCAAGCTGTGTCTGTATAATCTTTGTGTGCAGCACCCGTTCCTAACCCAAGCGGCATCTCGCTATTATTACTTGCATATGAGATAATCTAAGATGCCTTTTTGCCATTCCTTAGTCATTGGCCTCAATAATATACTCTGATAAGCTTAAATTCAAGACGTGCGTTTTTAATCTCAATGATAGTTTAAATGACATACTAAGCGATCTTTGGGTTTGCCGCGTGTGCCCTGGATAGACGCATGTGTCAGATTTAGCATGATCGGGATTTTGATGTCCCATTTGTTTTGGATTTGGCACAAAGATAGACGCACGGTTCGGTTACACACACCCTGAGCAATAAACCAAAAGTGTCAAACTCATTTCGGAAACTAGCTTTCCCGGTGCAACATAAAAGCTTCTTTTTTCCTTTTATCCTTTACAAGTTGCTTTGTATGGTGGAGTATTTTATTAAGAATGTAGTATACATGATAGAGTGATTGGAAGAGAAAGAGAGTAAACTAGATACAATGTATAATGTGGGATTATCAACCGAGATAAGTATATAAAGGAAGCAGTGGGTTGTCTCATCAGTCTACAAGTATGAGGATATCATTGTTGTTATTGTTGTCGTTGTGTTGGCAGGAGGATTTGATGTCGGCATTGAGATGATCTGACAAGCAACAGTCTTCTTCAACACCGCTGTCGTCATGGCAAAGATCGTCGGATGGGTATTGACTATTGCTTGCATCACGGTAGGTACGCACCACACATTCCATAGCTTCCCACCACGTATATTGACGAGCCTTATTCACAGCTGCATGTCCCATACGTAACCGCATTTCCTTGTTTTGAACGAGAGAATCGAGTTGCTGATGGTATCGATCGCATTGCTCCTTTCTTGATAAGCCCGTTGTGTCCAGTAATAAACCTGTTGTACCATGATCCACCAGATCACATACGCCTTCAGCCCATAAACCTGCCACAGGAAGACCTGATGCCATTGCCTCCAGAACCACTTGTCCAAATGTCTCCGTTGTTGAAGCAAAAGCGAAAATGTCTGCTGATGCATATGCTGCTGCCAATGCGTCGCCTTGCAAGTAACCAGTCCAAGTGACAGGGATATGTGTACGTTGGCATTCAGCTTGAATTTCATCAAAAGCAGGACCATGACCCACAATCACCAAATGACACTGAGAATGATCCATTTGTTTGTATGCATCCAAGACCAAACCGATATTCTTCTCAAATGATACTCGACCCACGTAGAGTAGGATGATCTTATCGTTGCTTGTCGTGGTGGTCCAGGACTGTTGAAGAGCCAGAGATCGCCGAGTAGGAGAGAATTGATTGACATCAATACCACGTGGCCATATCCTTACATTCTCAAATCCTCGCTGCCTTAGAATACGCCGAGTTGACTGTGATGGACACATGACGTATCGAGAGAAAGAATGACAAAACCGGTTCCATTTCCACATAGTAGGCGCAAGGAAATTGTATCCAAAGTGAGTGCAGTAGGTGGCAAGGTTGGTGTGATAGGATGATACAAGGGCGGTCTTGGGTAGATAATAGCGTATCACGGCAAGTCCAACAGCTCCCAGCCAGCAAGGATCAACCAAGTGAATCACATGAGGTGCAAAGTCAATCAGCCGTCGTGTAAATCCGGATCGCCAAAAGTTCAACTTGAGTTCAGGATAAGGCGGGAATGGAATGCCTGTTGTACCCATAAGCTCGGCACCCGCGTATTCTGTCATACCGCTCTCGGGACCGAGGACAAGCACTTGGTGGTCATTAGCATTCAGGTGTTCAAGCAAACGCGCCAATGTACGCGTGACACCGTCGACCTTGGGTAGAAAATTCTCTGTAATTATGGCAATGCGCATGTCAAAGCTGCCGATAAAAGGAAAAGCAACGAGGAGAATAAATAAAGGGATGCTGTTGTTGTCACCTTCAAGTGCGGGAAAACAAGACAAAGAAAGGAGAAGTAATATGATAACGGCATGCAAGCTTGTGGAATGAAGAATGGGTGCACAATGAAAGCGAGCTTGCAGGTTTTAGCCCAACCAGCTCATCCATGTGACCTAGAGATCAGTGGTCGATTATCCAATAGCCGTCTTTGACGGATCAATGTGCATTATCACTCACACAACAACTTTTTGTATTGGATGATAGATAAAAAACGTGCGGCTTTTATGCATGAGATTGGTCTACTGCGATAATGGAGGAGTAATGACAATAGTGGGGATTGTAAACATGTGCGTACTTTTGTGGTTGGATGGGGTAGTAGTTTTGGTAGTGGTTGTCATGGCAGTGTTGATAGGGTTACGGGAAAATGTTGATGATGGTGACGATGATGATGATGATGGTGATGATGAGATGTGCTTACAGAAAGGAAGCACGGCGGCTAGCATCTTCCATCTCATCAGGAGAAATGGTATGCTTCTTGTCATCACTGGGGATTTCGTATACACCTCCCAAAATCACATAGGGACGGTAGGCGAATTGAGACAAGTCTTCCATAGCAGTGACACCAGAGAGCACAAGAACAGGATCAATCTCAGAGCTGATACCAGCAGCAATGCTATAAATTCACTCATATTAGTGATCATTGCACTCTTCCACCCTTTTCATTTTGACTTACTCTGTGTCCATACGGTCACCAATGATACAAGTCTCGGCACGGCTAAGACCCAAGACACGTTGGGCATAACGCATGATCAATGCTGATGGCTTGCCACAGTAGAAGGCCTTGGTCTTGGTGATCACTTCAACACAGGCAGCAAAGGCACCACAAGAAGGAATCTTGTTACCCTTGGAGTCAAGGTTCTCAACATCCAAGTTGGTAGCAACAAGCTTGGAGCCCTTTTGAACAAGCTGAACAGCCTTGGTAAGGTTTTCGTAGTTGCTGAGAAAAGAAACCAAATATAAGTACATGCATCTAAAAAGCATTGCCGTCCAATCTTAAAATACTTACTAGGTAGAGCCTTCACCAAGGACAACGTAGTCAGGGTTGTGGTCGTTCATGAAGAAGCCCTTATCATACAAGGCGTAGGCAAGACCGGGCTCACCAATGGTATAAACGGTACCACCTTCGGGCATTTGGGTCTTGAGGAATTCAGCAGTGGCCTGACCAGCAGTGAAAAAGTGATCCTCAGTAACATCAATACCCAAACGATGCAACTTTTGCTGAAGCTCACGAGGAGTAGGAGCAGAGTTGTTGGTAAGGAAAAGGAAACGCTTGTTGTTGCGATGCAAAAAGTCGACGAGTTCCTTTGCACCAGGCAAGAGTTTGGTGCCCTGTGCACAATTAGGGGTGAGGATTGCATATCAATACACAAACAACCAATTTCAACTTACGTGGTAGATAACACCATCCATATCGATAATGTAACCCTTCTTTTGGCGGATAGCTTCAACACGCTTGTTGTGGTAAGAGGGATCACGCAACAAGGCGTAGTCCTTGGCAACTGAAGGAGAAACCTTGGGGGTATTGGCACCACTGCCAGCAACAGAAAGCTGTTGGGCAAATTGCATAGCGAGATCACGGCTGTCCTCAGTGGGAGGGTTGACAGGTTCGTTAACGCTGGCAGGAGACTTGGGAGATTGCGACATGTTGATATGAATAGAGTTGAATAACGATAAAGACGTTGCACATTCACCAAAAACCTGTTTCTTATATACAATGGGTGGTCCTGCTATCAATGACAGATCTATCCGATCTGACTTATTTACGCTTGTCATCGTTTCCATGGTCCGCTAATATCGTCTTTTACTGTTCTCGGTCCTTTAATCCAGTATGTTGAGAGCTAGCAGCTATGACGTAGGGCTCTTCCAAATCGGGCATGTAAGAAAATGATTACAATTCCTCTGTCTCGCCACAAAGAAAGTTTTTTCATCCTGCCGTCGCTTGTGTACATATCCAAACACGGAAAAAATGAGACAGGATCGTCATTGTAATATGACAAGTAGTAGCAACGACACCTTTAAGAAACAACGATAAGCATAACAACCTACAACACAATGCAACTGCCCTGATGGTTTACTCCACGCTTACTTCCTCCGCTTTGAACAGTGCTCGGTGACCCCGGTCTAGTGGATCGTGGTGCTTTTGCGGAGCCCGTACCCACATCCAACATACGCAACACGCATGCCGCACCCACTCACCCACATAATGAATACGCTAAACAACACACGCATATGCCAGTCAACAGCTTTTTAGAACCTCCGCACTTTTGGTGCTGCCTTCATGGTTCACCCCTCTTTTGCCACTCCTTGTCTATGTTATCCATTACTTAAGCTCATCGATATTGAAGCTGCTGATGATGACTGCTTTGATGAGCCATTATCAACAGCTCATCAGTCTACCACCCTTTCTTTATCTCCTTTTGGTCATGATCCGATGGTGCGTCTCTTTACAGATCCCGATCGAATCCGATAGCTGATACTTGATAAGCAAACGTCATCGCCAATGGAATCTCCATCTCTCTCCCCTATTCCCGCCTGTTATTATCGGCTTATACACATGTGTGCCTCAAATCAGCAAAAGTATCAATTATCGTATCAACGTTGATATCTATCTTCAAATTCATTCTCTCCGACTCTTTCTTGCTACATCAATTGCATGGTATTCTGTCACATTGATCGATGCCTATCAACTATGGAGCGGAAAGATCGAGATGATAATTATATATATTATTGTCTGCTTGGGGGAGGGTTTGTGCTGCAGCACATCAGCAAGGAACGTGATGCGGGCTCCCAATCTTATTTGACAGAAAACTGCCATTCCATGTAAATTGACACTGGCATCTCGAAAATTTCATTCGAATGGCATCATCACGTATCAAGCATATGCGAACTGCATACCATGTATCCAATTAGGGCTTACATGTAGAGTATTGTATGCTCCATATTGCAATATTGAGATAAGCAACAAATAAAACTTGGACCAAAGGAGGGTGTTCAAGATTGCAACGTCATTTTCAACAAGCTGGCTTGTCAGATGGTGGTCCCCTATGCGCGCACACGCACACGCACACACAACCTTTTCTCGCGTGAAATCTCGGCTTACAGTTTATGAGACAGCGGAGCATGACAGGGTTCTCATTTTTAGTCCAAATTTGCCCTTTTCTTGCGTAACATGCTTGACGTCTTTGCTTGGCCACATCCACCAGCCTGATGCATTAAGGTTCTTGATGACATGTGCATATATTCCTACATTTGTAGTTGTGCAGCGTTTGCTAAATTATCAAACCAGACGTTTGGATTTGTATACTATTTTGTCTAGTGACTATTTGTACTGTGATCGATTACAAATTGTTTGTAGGAGGAGAGAAGAACAATGATCAGCGTGAAGGTGGATGGTGGTGTGGGACCGATCAAGCTGTGTTATAAACTACTCCTTCCTGTGTATATTGTTTCAGGGTTGCATACAATCACATGCATTGTCGGTGCTGCCCGAAATAGAGTACACGAAAATGATCCATCATGACGACAACAAAGGTCGTTTAAGCAGACAATCATCAAAACTGTATGATACATCATGGCATAATCTTGTAAATTGTCGGATGGTATGTGTCATTGTATGAACGATCTTCTTCAGTTTACCTGTTTACTTGTCATAGATTGTTGTTGTTGTTGGGAATAGTAACATCTTCTTATCAAGTGTGCACGTGCCTAGATCGCTGTAGCATAGTGGGAACCATGTTGGGCTAAACATTTTATCCTTCCCGCCATAACGCGGAATAGAGTTATATCTTTGTAAGGCATGAAGACAATGAGCATGATCACCCGAACAACATGAAGAAGAAATCAAGGAAGATGTGGGGATTAATATAAAGAAACTTTACATATATCGTGAAAGGAGCTATGTACACGCACAAAACTTAAAACCTGAGAAGACAGTGGCATGGCAGTTGCTGTAGTCATGACAAGTGATGTTGCCATAGAGATGATTCCTATCTTATGCAACACTCACATTGTGTGCAGCTGGGTTTGGGTGCAGATTAAATGTTGTGATCGCGTGACCAAATAGTCCTGAATCAACTTGTGTCAAAAGCAACACGCTTCTTCCCCGACACTGTCCCACCAATGCCTCCCTCTGTAATCGAAACCGTGGAATGGCCAAACCCAAAGATCTGCATTGCTGTCGATAAAACGTTCCTCGACAATGTCAAAAGTGCACGCGATTCCGCCATTGAGGTATATAGTTTCAGTCTCATTTTATTGTTGACTTTTTAACAACCAACACCTTGTCGCGATCTAGATCTTGGACGACAACGACGACGACAACCAAGTTACACCTGAAAGAGAGAACAGACTATCAGAGAAACGACCATCTACCTCTCAAAGAGATACATCTAAACCAGCAAAAAAGGCACGAGTTACGTTCGCTGAACCCAGTAGTACTAGCAGCAGCAGCAGCAGTAGTAGTAGTAGCGTGACGAAGAGTAATACCAGCAGCAACAGCATGGCGAAGACCAAGACCACCACTACCACCAGCAACGTGAAGAAGACCAAGACCAGCAGCAACAGCGTAAAGAAGTCCAATGCAAGCAGCAGCAATAGCGTACGAGCAGCTTCGAACAACAACATATACAAATGGAGCGTCGTTGAGTTGGGTCCAGTACCACATGCGCATCAAACTGGACCTCCCCGGTTACCAGGTGGTGTTGACGAGTATGCGTAAGTTGATCAATTGGAGAAGAAGAAGGTCGTTGATGGATGAGTTGCTTATGGCATTCTTGTATAGAGGACGCAAGACTGTGAGTGAATGGCTTAAAGCAGAAAGCAAATACAAGAAGGACGTCAAGCAAACCAGGGTGCCAGTCTACAAGAGTGGTGATCGACAATTTGCTCGGATTGGTGCTGTAGAGGCCGACATTGATTTGACTCCTGAAGGAAGGCAGCATGATGCACCCATCGGCATATTACCTGATCAACTACTCATTCTGATCTTTCAACAATGCTCCCACATCCAAACATTATCAACAGTGGTGACGGTGTGTCGTCAATGGCGACGTGCTGGATTGGATCCATCGGTGGTAAGTTGCTTAAAGCGATGCCATGTATCATTTTGCCACTTGGTTACTGATATTTCCTTCAACTAGTGGCGTCATGTCTCAGCCGAGCAAATGTCACTTTTCGAGCAGATTGTGCAATGCGGCAAGAGCGATCAACGACCTTTGGCACGACGACTGCAACATACTGTATCAATTACGTTGGATACGATCATATACGCATCTTGTCGCGTTTACAGCTTACCAAAGAATGCAAGGACGATCTTCCCACGGTTAAAAGAAGTGTATGCAACATGGCATCATTATGAGGATTTGCTTCGATTTATCACTTGGATCCCTGACCTTGAAGTGATTTGGGCCGAACGCATCAAAGTTATGTCCCGTCATCAGCAAATGTTCATTTTTTCCGAGTTCAAGAAGCATCAAAAGTCATTGAAAAAGTTGAGCATGCGATTCAGTGAAGGATGTCCTGTGGAAGGTTATCTGGCCGAATCACCGAATGAACCCAACGTTTTGCCACGAACCCTTGAAGTGCTGGAATTGGTGAATATCTACGACCCTGATGAAGAGGACCACATGAAGCATCTACGTAAAGTACAAGAAAAGATTACAATGGAGGAGCAACGTTCGGGCTACGCCCATCTTCAACGATCACTCGACACAAAATATCGATCTATCGGTCAACTACGCAACTTGCGAGCACTCACTTTTGGTCGTTGCAATGCATGGACAGCTGAGACATGGCGAAAATGCTTATTACCTTGCGCACCAAAGCTTGAGTTTTTATCATTGGCTGGATGGGATAGCAGAGGTCGTATACAGGATACACCTGATGAACGATTGAAGGCACGGGAAAACTTACCTGGTGAACCGCCTATCAGCTTGGCAGAACGTGCTATTGCAGACAGCATTGCTCGTATGGGGAAAATACGACGTATTCAGTTGGTCAAGTTTTATATCGGCCATGGAATCGTTCAAGGTGTCAAGCGGTTACTGCAGAACAATGGTGACCTTGAAATCGAAGCTGTCTATGTCAATGGCAAGAAAGCACGTAGCGGAATGGCAAAATTAGAGGCACTAGAAGGCACAACCACAGATTTAGAAATTTACTTTCAATGACCACAGCATGTAAATAGATAATAAAGGCATCATTAGAAGTGGATTGATATAATAATCAGGATGGTTTAATGATAATGCAATGGATGGCTCTAGTCTAGCTAATAGTGTAATGAAAATAGGAACCCACTAATTTCTAGGTCCTTTCAAACCGAGACTGGCAGACAAGACCTAGGTACATATCATCATCATCATTAGACGTATGTATAACCCTATTATTGCTATTGTTACTTACCTGATCCAAGATCTTTCGAAGCTGGGTATTATCTTCTTCAAGTATTTGTATGCGTTTCTCAGCTGTAGCTTGTTCCTGACGCAGCAATTGGATATTTTCCTTGAGTTCGGCAGTCTCGTTTTCTAGATTTTCTAAGGCGTCATCGACATAGTTGCGGCGATTCTTGGCTGAATGATGAGACCTGTACAACTTTGACAATTAACCTTTGTCTTCCGCAGCTATCATGAGACTCACCTCCAACTCTCTGCAATGATGATGGATGCTGCAACGCCAAATATGAACGATTCACTTAAAAAGTTGGCTCCAGCTTCAACAGCTCTAATACCATCGTATATCAGCATCCATATAATACTCTCTATCCATCGCATACGCACTTTGCATCATTCAGCGGTCGAATAACTTCCTTCTTGTATCCGAGGAACTTCATCTTGAGGGTCATTTCCAACTTGTGCGATCGCTATATACCACGTTTAATACACATGCTTGGCTTGAATGGTGACCAATGTCACTATATTCTTACCTGCGCAACAGCTATGCAAAAGTCTCGGAATGAAGCATGCTCCTTGGCTTGTACCTTAATCGAGTTGGCGACTGGCTTGGCCAATGTACTTAAAAGACATTGTCAGAAGGCCTTGTAGTTTCTGGTGTATTATATTGTTGACGAGCTGTTACCGTATCAATAAAGATCCTAGTTTCAGGGTGCTCATAGTAACGTTATGTTGTGTGTAATAGTGGGAAACCCCGTGTCTTGGCTAGCAGCGGGGTACATAAAACAAGCATTCCTGTAAAACAGGATCAGTGCGTTGCTTTTAATGTTGAGTCAATTAACAGCTTTTGTACAAGTGTAGTATTATTTGGTCAGGGTAGTCTATGTCAGGCTGGAAAGGAAGATTCATGGACGTATATATGCAATTGATCGTGTGCGTGTGTGCGTGTGTATATATATATATGTGTGTTGGATGTGTGTATATATCTGTGTGCGATTGCATGGGAGCTTGATTAATGGTCTTCAGAGCGATCGTGATCTTCACCTCCAAGAGCGCTATATATACATAATGAATAAGTTAATCCCATTGTGTTGTTTTCATTGTTGATAAACCTTACCTGAACATATTGGTCGAATTATTTTCATTGGAGTTGCTCTTTTGTTCGCCAGATTTGGAGCTAGCTCGATTTAAACTAGCAAACGGGCTGTTGGAAGGTCCGAGTACGTTGCTTCGTGTTTTGCTTCGATCAGTTTTGCCGAAATTGGCCAATTCGTTGCTTCGATTTGGGCTCCCAGAACCAGTGCCACTGCCAACCATATTCCATCCATCCACTACGGAAGAAGCATTGCCGCTATTGGATCCTTCACGTTGTAAATCACGTGTTCCTGCACCTCGATGTGATCCAGCTCTTGACATTGGATGTGGTAAGGTGCCTCGAGAGCTACCTGTTCGCTTCATAGCCTCCTTTTCTTCATTCCTGGCCTTTTGTGCCTGTCGTTGTTGTAGAATATCTTTGGTTATAATCTCATCACATGCTTCCCTCAACCTTTACATACCTGCTCATGGATCTCTGCAATAGTGGTAGGTGCAGGCTGATTACCCCGTCGGCTGACCCATTTGTTCTTGCGCAAATCAAACACGTCCTATGTATCCGATATAGGATGAGATAAAACCCGATATGAAAACCTTAAAGGTTCACTTACCATAATCATAAACTTGATACGTGAACTCAAGTTGGGACTCTCTGTCATTTCTTTCATGCGAGCAAAATAAGCGTCGAGCCATCGTCTTGTTTTGGGTACGTCCAGGTTTTGGCCAACGGTAGTCAATAACTTGCACATGGTCTCTGTTTCCTCATCCACAGCGTTACTTGGATCATCGGCAAGGCGGTTCAGACAATCGATCATGATTTTGTCCGTGAGCATATGTCGCTTGAAAAGTTCACCAATAAACTGCACCAGACCTAAGCCTTGCCGCTTGGCTTTGACAGCTGCATAATATTCGTCACTCATCATGTCGGAACTATTCTCCTCCAATTGAGGAATCTTGGTTTTCCATCCACGCTCAAAATCATGTTGACACCGGTTGAGCAAGAATTTGCGGAAAAGATTCAAACCAGAAACGATGTTGCCTTCTTTATCTTGCCATTTGATATCATCGGTGATAACATCGTACATTTTGCGGCAAAGCTGTGCCCACATCATGGCAAAATTGGGTTCATCGCAGGCCTTTTCAAAGGTGAGTTCGATAACAAGTCGTAGCGAGTGACCATTGTCTTCTTTTTCTGATTGCTTTGCATATTGCCAAATTTGATCCGAAATAGAATCGAACTTTTCCAGTGTCAACTTGTTGAGTAAAGCCTTGACCTTGCGAATAATCAACTCATCAGACATTAAACCATCATCCGCTGCTTCAGCTTCACGTTGTCTACGCAATGCAAGAGGTACCCAACGATTTTGGCTCTTTTCAAGAGGTGCCACTTGTTCTGGAGGAATAGTAGGTCCACCTTGTTGTTGTTTCTCCTGTTGATCTTTTCCGCCACCATGACGACCCTTGTTACCACCGTTGCCACGACCACCACGTCCTCCTCGACCACTATGTGAGCCTTCACGTTGCATGCCACCAGCTGATCCAGGATGTGGGATGCCGTGACCACCACTACCCACTCGATGTGTTAAGGGTCTACCACCAGAAGCAAAGTTGCCCATATCCATTCTTGTAACACCATCCTTAGAGCCGTGACGGAACATGGCAACATCTCCACCACCAGAAGGTGTACGTGGACCACGACCACGTTCTGATCCTTGACGACGAGAGCTCATACTTCGGTTACCATTTTGCTCATCTCCTTTGGTCATATCACGGAATTTGGATAAATCTTCTGAAGTCTGAAGACACAATGGTGCAAATTGCATCAAAAATGCTGGATCATACTGAATCTTGCCGCTCTTGGGGTCCTTGCTACCACCAAATGGTTTGATGTTGGGTGGATATCGAACAGTGCTAGGATCATCAATCATGCGTGTAGCTGGTGAACTAGGTGTGCGAATAGGCGTAGTTGATGGAGGCATTGATGAAATGGTTGTCAAATCAAGTCGTTCAGGCACCTTTGAAGTTTTTTCATCAGCTGTTTTCTTCTTTTCCTCCTCAATTGCTAGTTGTCGTGCCTTTTCTTCTTCTCGTTGTTGCTCCTCCTCTCTTATCCTTCGCTCCTTTTCCTCCAAAGCTTTGCGTTCAGCTTCCAATCGCTCTTTTTCTTCTCGTTCTTTCCTTTCCAATTCCTCTGTCTTTGCACGTTCTTCAGCTTCTTCTTTGGCACGTCGCTCAGCTTCCTCTTTGGCGCGTCGTTCAGCTTCCTCTTTGGCACGCTGTTCAGCTTCTTCACGCTCTCGCTTTTCACGATTCGCAATAGCTGGATCCACAATGGGAATACGTTTTAGTGTTGGTGTTGGTGATTTGACTTCCTCCTTTTTACGCTCCTCAACAACTGACTTTGTCGGTTCTTTTGTGGTAGTAGTGGTAGTAGTGCTACTGCTGGTTGATGTGGAAATGGATGATCGTGGATCTGCCTTTACTTCAGCTTTGGTATCGGGGTTGATGATGGGCAAAGCTTTACTGGTTCTAGCAAGGGTGACATAGGCTGGTGATTGTGGAGCTGCGATATAAGGCGAGATTGGGTATTGCGGATAGAAGCGAGGTTGATTGTCGTAATTTTGCGGGATAAGCTACATGGATAATAAGTAAATGGGCTGCTGCACAGTAATAATAATGAATGACTTACATAAGCTTGATGCGATTGTACAGGGACGTGACCAGGGCTGCTCCATGCATGAGACATTGGAATATTCTGTGCTGCAGGCATAGATGGTGAAGTTGTCATATGAGGAGACAATGCCTTCTTTTGATGGTGATAATGATGATGTGGTATATAATGCGCATTTTGCATATTGGGTGAAATTGATGGATGTTGTGATGGGTGTTTGGGATTGTAATGATGCTGTCGGTAATGCCTGTTGCCATGGGGATGTGCTGAATGAGAATCGGGCGAGGAGGAATGTTGAGGTGCAAATGGCTGTGTGAACAATTTACGATTATTATTGTTGCTCTTGTCAGGATTGAATGCAGTCGATGATGACTGCTGGTGGTGGTGTTGTTGTGTGGATATCCGAGGAGATGTTGTAGTTCGTGGTTTTGAAGAAGAAGGAGGAGGATGTGTATGTTGTTGTATCCGAATATGAGGATGCCCCTGCCAATGATGTGCCTTTAAAAGAAGATTAATGAATGTGATCATGGTGACAATGGTTGACAAGACTTACGGAGGATGTGTCTGTAGCAGGTAAACTACCGAATTTGACCTTTGTGGATTTCAAGGTATGGGAGGTCGAGTCATTGATGGTGGTGATATTCAGTGATTGTGGAGGTGTATCTGTATTCTGATTGATTGATCCAAACTGGATGGTGTCTAGATTACATGGTCAATACACACACATTTATGCATTGCATTCTACTCCTATTTTACCTGTTTTCATCGGAGGTGGTTGCGGTAGTTGCACTGACGCATTCCTAGGTATTGATCCTGATTTGCTTTTGTGTGCCAATCTAAAATAGTCATCACAACCGAGTGGTTAACAATTGATCATCTGATGCTGCGGTCCACTCTCTTCTCATCATCCAGGGAGGCATTGTCGTCCCATCGATCCAATCCAATCCACGTGCTTTTACGCCACTCTTATGAAAGAATACCTTGTGCGTGTAGTGATAGGATGCTGCTTTGACGGTGCTGATACTCGGTCGTTGGTTGATGATACATTCGTGGCCGTTTTCAAGGTCGTCTCGTTTATATTGTCTTTATCACTCGAGGATGGCGATGCTGTATTCAATGACCAAGTGCTGTTTCCTTGCTGATCTTGAATTTGAGAGCTTCGCTTGGCAGCTGCTGCGTAATGGAACACTGACTGTGATTTGGAGCTTGTGTCTGATGAAGTTGGCGTTTTGCTCATTAGATGGACCAAAAGTGCATAACCTTGCAGAGCTATAGTGCATATTCAGTGTGAGTTGCTGATATGTGAAAGTGTGGGTGGATGGCGGTTTTCAGTAACCGAGGCAGGCAATGGTCAAGATTCACATACTTTGCTTATCAAGGTTGAAAGTGTAGTAGGAGAACAATTCAAATGGGTATCACCCCACCTTAAATAAAGATAAATTTCTGTTGTGTGGACGTCACTAAATGCATTCTTTATTATTGATGCTCTATTTCAAGTGGTCGTGCATTAACTCGTGCACTGACATATAAATGCAGATAAAGAGCGGGGAAGACACACAGAGTCGCCGCTTGACAAACGTTGTTTGAGAATCATAAAAGAGGACAATTTCGGCTACAGAATGATTTGACAAGCAAGTCCAATACTATTAAAAAGCATCATGTGCCATTGAGAAAAATTGATGTATTTTTTGGGGGACGTGTAGAGAGTGGAGAGGTGATTCTACTACTACCATCCAATGGGCTCATCAATGCAGCACATGCCTTCTTTTCCTAATCCAGAACAACGAATACGAATGATATGTTTACTTGATAGGTGATTCGTGATCCGAGTCTGCTGGTCTCCATTACTCCCACCATCACCACCACATGTGAGGAGGACATCTTCACTTGTCGACTATATTAATGTCATATGAATACTAAGCTTTGGCAATGGGATCATTGCTGCAATACCAGTCTTCTGATGATACGCTTCCTATTGAATGGACTGGGTACGGTAGTAAATCCCAAACAAGGTTTTACTACTTCGTCCCTTATGGCAGAATGAAACCGCCTCCCAATGCTGACCAAACCGAATGCAAGCAATCTGTTCTTCTTATAGTACTCGAGAGCTTTCAAATCATACTTGTACACAACATCACTCACAACCTGCATAGATACAATGTGAGCACATGACTCATCAACAAGTGGCTGAACTGATCAATTCCAGCCACGTGCTATCCCTCCACTGGTATAACAAAAGGCTCGGAATTGCCGGTCAGGATCGTCCGAATGTGATGATTTTGCCATGTATACCAGTTGGATCGCATCACTCCCACTTTAAACCCAGACTCAATATAGAAATGCCTGGCAACCGCGTTGAAGAAAGTTTTTTCACCTTCAACTTTGTTGATGGCGGCCATGTGATGACAGCTTTGGTAACCGGAACATCAGTAGGAATGGTGACCATGTAGGAATGTAACGATAAAAGAGACCTTTTTTTTATTGTTTGTCCAATATGCACTATGCCTACAGCCTTTGGGTCGATGTGTAAGACGATATCTAGGCGAATGTCTGATGGTTTTGTTATCAAACAGTGTTGATGTGATATGTATTCTAGATGACGAATAAAGACACATGTATTACAATTGTGATAGGCGATGACTACAAGCGTGGGGATGTTGTCGAGAAACGTGCGTAGAGAATCTCTCATTGGTGCATGATATGGATTATCCCCTACTACAACCGATCTGCTGACAAACCCTCGTCGCCGGTCATTCGGATGCATGTGGGTGGGATGGGTTATGCCGATAAAGGGGCGTTAGGAAGGTGGATGATAAGGAATAATATCTTTCTTTTTCGTCTCTTTACATTTTTAAACCATTAGATGGATACACCCACATCCTCGTCCATTTTCTCCTTTTACGGACAAAGCCTGGATGAGGCTCGTCCTTTGCTCACTCAATCCACCGCTACATCTTATACCCGCGACGACAGTTGCTATGACCAACCCGTTGTTGAACATGAGGAGCGAATGGCAAAAGCTTCACCATTCAGTGGGATCAGTAACTTGTTGAATACTATTTTGGGTACTGGCGTGCTGGCCATGGTAAGAAGCTACATTTAAATATCATGGTCATATACATTCAATTGATAATAGGATGTATTATATTATAGCCAGCAGCAGTAGCCACCGTTGGATTGATACCAGGCATGGTGTTGACATTATTTTCTGGCATCACTTCAGGTACAGGTCTGTACTTTTTATCAGAATCAGCAGCACGTGTACAAGGCCGTCATGCCTCATTCTTTGCTGTCTCTCAGCTGACATGGCCAAGCGCTGCCATGTGGTTCGATACTGCCATTGCAATCAAGTGCTTTGGTGTAGCCGTCAGTTACTTGATTATTATTGGTGATCTCTTGCCGCTGGTAGGTTTGTTTAGTCATGCAAAAAGTGCACCAATGCGGTTTATCTCACCCACATGCACATATTGTTATTATACACAGGTCGTGCTTGCATTTGCATCTGAGCCAATCGCTGATACATCGCTCCTTCTGGACCGTCGTTTGTGGATCTTGGTTGTAATGGCTATACTTGCTCCTCTCAGTTATCTACGTACTCTTGATGCCTTACGCCATATTAGTGCTCTTGCCATAGTATCAGTCATCTACCTTTGTGCCATCGTTGTCTACCATTACTTTACCCCTGGGTTATTACCAAAGCCAGAACAAGTCGACCTATGGCATATCACCCCTGGGATCTTTAGCAAGCTCCCTGTTTTTATCTTTGCTTTTACATGTCACCAGAATGTAAGTGGGGTTGTCAAGGAGATAACCAGAAAAACTCACGTGAAGCTGCATCTCCTTTTTGGAGATAGATTTTCACCGTGCATAACGAGTTGAAGGATAATAGTCGTCGATCGATGATTAAAGTCATCTTTTGGGCTATTGGATCAGCTGCTGCCGTTTACGAGCTGGTGGCCACAGTGGGTTATTTGAGCTTTGGTCGCAATGCTAAGGGCAACATCATTCTAGAATGTATGTCTATTACATATCACCTCCTTCATATTCTAACCTAACATCTGATAGATCCCCCAAGCCCATTTGTGGCAGGTGGTCGACTTGCTATCGTTATTTTGGTCATGTTGGGATATCCACTTCAACTGCATCCATGCCGTGCATCATTTAGCAAGATATTAGAGTCGCTCAACATCCATCCACCAATGAAGCATTATACCACAACTACAGCTCTTGTCATTGGTACATTTATTATTGCCATCAGCGTATCACAACTTGATCTCGTGCTTGCATTTGTTGGATCTACCGGCTCAACTGCAATCTCATTCATTCTACCCGGCTTATTTTATTACAAGCTACACCAGGATAAACCATGGACCTGTGGAAAGACAATTGCAGTCATCCTAGCAGCTTATGGTGTAGCAATCATGAGCGTTTGCTTAACGTTCAATATCATCCGATTATTCACAGAATAGACTTTCTTATATTATCAATAATACCAGCCAACACGCTAAAATGAAGATACCATTTCCCTTGACTATGTTTTATCACGTGATGCATCCTATCTTTCCCCCCTGAAAAGTACCATGGCTTCAAACCAATTGCCCACACACTATTATCCACGCGATCCACGCCATCAATCATTCTCCCAACTGGATCTCATCATTGCTGTATCGGTACGACGTAAGGCAACAGTTGTATAAGGTGGAAACACGATCGATTTTTTATATATGTTCATAAGACTAGAGCATATACAAAAATAGGATAAAGCGCTCCAATGGTCGTAAAAGCTCGTTTAGATGTTGAGCTTGGTGTGGCGCCAGTTGCGACGCTTAGCGTTCCAGCTGTTGAAAGATATACGCATCAGAAACCATTACATACAATGCAGTCATTGAGTAGTTGAGCTTACCGGATCTTGGTGTCAGCCTTCATGCGGAACCAGTGGGGAAGAGGACGGTTCTGCTTTTGCTTCTTGGCAAGCTTGACCTTGGTGCGGAAAGACTTGTTGGAAGGCTATAGTAGAAGCACATGGCATACGTTAATCCACCTGTTAACTTGTTCATCCATCCCATATACGATGCATCCATCGTTATCCAAATCCATCCGTCACTCGTAACCGCTCCCTTCCATGTTGCCCACTACCTACCATTATAGATGTTACCAACAGAAGAGGAGGTATGACCAAATGGCCGTCGTGAGCTGCTAAAGCACCCTGCTCACCATAATTTCAAAACCCGACAATTCGGTATCCGTCATTGGGCGATTATGTATAATAAAGAGAGAATATATTCATAAAAGATGTGATGATGGTGCATATATGAAATTGTTGAATGAACGTGAATAATGAACATTAGACTATAGGAACTTGCAGAATAAGGAAAAGGAAAAAGGACTCGAATGGGAATAATGGCAATCAACTTATCGCCTTTTGAGTTGGGTTTCCATGGTTCGACGCTGTTGTCCAAGCCATGAGCTGGGTTGCAAGATCTTTGAAGTAACCAGCTCTTTATGCGTGCGACGTGCGACATCGTACCATGCGGATATCATAAGCTGTTGTTCTCTTCTTGCTTGTAGTCGCGTCTCACGTAGTTGTTTCTAAAAAGGGATGATGTTAGTACTCGAAACGCAATAATCCAAAGAGAAGTACGTACCGTAAGTCGCTCGTTTTCTTCATCCCGGATAGCCAGCTCAGCCTTAAGAGATGCGACAGCTTCATCATAGTTGCCATCCGTATTGCCGCTCTTCATGCTCTTGACCATATTATCTTGCTGACGTATAAACTAATGGGAACAGGATTTAGTCACGTGTATCATTAAACCCATTTGTTATACCTACCTCGCGCATTTTCTTCATCTTGATTTGCATTTCACGTACGTCTTCTTGAAGTTGGATCGTTTGTTGTTGAAGCATAGCATTCTGCTGCTTAAGAGGTTCGTCGTCCTTGGCTTCAAATGCAGCAAGCGTCGCTTTCATCTCACTAGATAGCATTGTAAATCACAACCGATCAAAAAGAGAGCTGTTTTTTCCTATTCTTACCTATTCAAACGCTCCTTCTCCAATAGCTGATCCTTTTGCTCGATATTACCACCCATGAGCTTATCTTTCTCCAAGAGAAGCTTGTTGATATCTTGAAGCTGTTGCTTGGTTTGCTCCTCAAGTTCCTGAGATCGCTTTTCCATTTGCTTATAACGTTGTCGAAACTCGTCGGCATCGTCTCCTAGACCGAAATTGCCGTCTGCAATCTTCTTTTCAAGCGTATCTCTGGTCTCACGGAGCTCTTTGGCTTCTTTTTCGAGTTCAATGATCCGCAATCGAAGTGACATAGTATGCTGCGACTGGTCGAGTAATGCATCAGGGATATTCTCACGGATCCTTGACATCTCGCTCTGAAGTATATCACGCTCACGGGATGCAGCCAAGAATTTCTATGCAATTACGAAAAGATATAAGCACCAATTCTCATGGGTAATGCAATACACTCACCTTCTCATTCTCAAGTTTTCTTTGGTTGGCGTCTTCCAAGAGATGCTGTAATACGACTGCCCGTTGGTTGGCACCAGGACCAGCTGTTTCCTCTTGTAAAGTCTTTGCACGTCGTGAGGGTAATCGACCACTAGATGCATGTATGAGTATGAGCATGCCATTGGAGATATCATGATTACTTACAGATCCGAGAGATTAGAGTCCTTGAGTGAATCTTCGAGCGTTTCTTCATATTCGACATCATCGATATCCATAGCATCATCGCCCACAGTGCTTCTTTGAACCAAGGCTTGCTCAAGGGTACCACCTAGCTGCACATCCTGCAAGTTTTCCTCAAGTACTTGAATACGATCCATATCCCTTGCATGGTCAGCCTCCATAATCTCAAGCTTCTTCGTCATTTGACCAAGCTGATATTCCATCTTATTCTTCTCTCGCAGCAGATCCTGGTTCTTGTTCTCCAAAGAGGCCACTTGTTCTTTGTAAGAATCCATCAATGTCTTGAACGCCAGGGCACTACGGTACTCCTCTTCGATGCGCATGTTTTCATTGACAAGACGGCGGTTTTCCTCATTCAAGTTCTATATATATATTCATCCATTAGCATCATTAAATATTACGATAGCTTTATAGTGCATTACCTTGTTCTCTAGACGAATCTGGGATGTATCCTCGAGCTTCTTTTTGAGGTTTTCAATCGCATTGCGAGCACGTTGCAAACTTTCAGCCGTGTGACGATATTCGTCTAATTGATCCTTGAGACGGGACGCTTGCTCAGCACGTTTAGCCAACTCCTCGCTCTAGTAGAATTCCTTGTTAGCGATCATAGCATGCAAAAAAGGGGGTGCGTCAAATGATTTATGCTTACTCTGCGTGTCAAATCGGCAATGGTCTCATTTTGTGTATCGAGCAGCATTTCCACTTCTTGTCGGCGATCCTCACTTCGACGACTAAAAAATGCCAAGTAAAATCAGTATTGTGGAACACACGTGATCGACGTCTTGGCTTCTACATACATGTCTTCTTTGAGATGTTCAATTTCGGTACGCATAATGAAATCTGCTCGGCCGGTTTCATTCGCTTGCTCAACTGCTTTATCCATTTCGCTCAGTCGAAGTTGCAAATCTTCTTTTTCTCCTTGCAATTCATCCTATAGTATGTCAATGTCTCAGCACTGTAATACAAGAAAATAGGAGTAAAATCACTCACGTAGCGGTTTTGTAGTTGGCCATGCTTTTCAATCAATTGTTTGTGCTGATTCTCGAGATATGTCTTTTCTTCCATGATCCTGTTGAGTTCAATGGAGTTGTGCAATATCGGATCACTGATAATAAAGTTGCATAAGTCATAGGTTAATCGTCGTATCGAGATCGACATGCTTACTCGTTATATCCCATTTGGTGCGATTGACCAGAGACAGAAGGTTCCTGAGCCATACCAGCGCTATGCATGACTTGTTCGATGCTCAACATGAGGGCACCTTGATATTGTTCGGGTAAGGATTGGATCTTTGAAATGTACACCTGATTCTCGTTGCAAACGACGGCGATACAGATGATGAGTTGACATAGTTTGATGGTCTCTCCAACGTCAGCGTCTTTGGCAATAGCGTTCAAGTTGATCGATGGTAACATGGCGCTGCTACGACCGAGAACCTCTTCATAGTAACGCGAGACGAGTTTATGCAGTTTCTTGAGGTTGTTGATCTTTAGCACCCAATTCTCACCGACGTCAGCCGAGCGGATGAGTTTAAACCACTTTGGATCACTGTAGCGCGTATACATGTGTGTGAGTGAGTGATATTCATGCGACCAAGCTATGCATATTCGTATGACTTACATGTCTGCAAGCACTTCGAATAAAATAATGCCATTTGAAAGATCACTGATATGTCTACACTTGTGCGAGATATTGTCGAAGGAGTTGATCTATAAATGCCAAGGGATGGTGTCAGGACTGTCATTGAAGAGAATACAAGTGTAGATTCTTGTTACCCATTCAATAAAGGCGGCTTCTGCTTCTGGAACGGGTGGCATGTTGAATGAAAGGGATGAAAGAGAATGTTCAGGAGGAATAAAGGGGAAGTGTATGAATGATGACTGGTTGCTTTGTTACGGTATTGTGAACTTGGTGAAAGGAATGAGATAGAGTATGGAAGAAAACGAAGAAGAAAAGGGGAGCAACCGAGTGTCCCGCAAGGCGTAGGAAGGTGTGTGGGCGTATAACTCTTACCAACTTGCCTGCGTTTAACAACCACGAGGCGCGGAACATGAAATCATTCATCATCCACCACTTGGGATAAAGAGAATATGCTGTGAATGGCTAGCTTAATCCATCTATATGTTTGCTACTGCTACTGCTGCTCTCCCATCCCCTCATATTCTTTGCCCTTACAACTTGTAATCAATTTAGCTCCTGCATGATTGACTACATACTACTACATAATGTTATGAATTGATTCAAACGAGACTACTCTTATGGCGTTTATAATATAGATACATGGTAACATCGCTTGTTATGGAGGGTAGCTAAATATGTCATACGTGTTTACAAGGGGTAATCATGGGTGATAGGATACAATGAGACTCATGATTAAATAATCTCCACAAAGTTTGCAGGGAACTACAACAAAACAAATCAATCAGTCAACAATTGGCATCATAAAAAATGAAGCGTTTGATATTATACTTACAATGCCTGTCTCCGAATTAAGGCGGCCAGTCCACCTACAAGATATCATGCAATTAGTACATAGTGCCTATTTTGTGCTATGACCATGGACCTTACCAATCATGTTGTGTATCCGTTCGCTTGATAATGGTAATAATATCACCTTTACGGAACGGCAAATCTCCATCCTGCTGCTTTGAAAAGTTGAACAATGCGCGTGCACGGATCTCATTGCTGTTTCTATTTTCCCACGTTGTATCTCGGAAGGATGAGGGGCTGTCGTCAAAAGAGCGATTACTGCTGCCATAGGTATCACCAAGACCACGATTTGCGCTATATCCACCACCATAACCACCTGTTGTTGCTGCACGATGCACACCTCCGCGACTATAATCCGACCTGTCATTGTTGCCGCCACGGAAGCTATCTTCATACACTGGCTCAGTGTTGTACATTGTGCCTGATCGTCCAAGTCCACGTCCACTTCCAAAACCACTATCGTTGCTGCCATTCATAAAAGCAAATCGGCCGCCTGCAGCAGATGATGCATATGTGTTTCCTCCTGCACCATGAAATCGGACTTCTAGAGCACGGTAAAGAGGATCGGCTTGTGGAGGTGGAGGAATGGTGCCATTCAAAAGATCACGTGTTGCCACCTTACGACCGTACATTTTCGCATTGGCATCAAAGCGTTCTAAAATGACCGATCCTTCCAAAGAGACACCTGCGAAGAGACCACGCGTTTTGCTGTAAGAATATACGGCTGCCACACTTTTGATAGATGCTGTTCCTGATGCTTCGGCGTTTCGACCAATAGGACCAGCAGCCACTACACACAATAATAGATTGTGAGACTCACAAAGTCAAAATTTCCCAAGAATAGCCAGCTTACATACCTGAAATGTTGCCTCCAAGTGTGATACTACCATGATGCATGAAGGTTTTTACGGCAGCGGTTGTATTCAAGACCATAACAAAGTCAGTCAACTCGGCGCCTATACTGAATATCAGCATATTCATCATTAACAATGATGTTATAACTGTATTAACTTGCCTACTTGTCCTCCAAACCCCATACCACCCGTAGCGATTGCTGAAGGTGCGCTCCAAGCTGTGGGGGACCAAAGTTGTCAGCAGGGGTTGAATACGCACTAGGTAAGTAGAATTCCGACGAGAAAAACTTACATCCATCAGGCAGCCTGGTTGAATATCGTTAGCAACATTATCACACACACAAAAGAAAAACAATACGGACATACCTTGCAATCACTAAACCACTGCCAGCTCTTCCCGAAAAGAGAAAACCTTTGATATTGGAGTTAGCATGAATCTATCACCATATATATGATACAGCCTAACCTGCTTTAAGCACTGAATAGATAGCAAGACCTTTGGCGTTTGCCAGAATACCCGGTGGGATAATAGTGTCTAGACCTTGTCCTGGGTCTGATAATAGTGTTTTAGCTTGGGTCACCTTCATAGCTCATTTGTATTATGCTTACTGATAAAGCTGTTGAGGATTCTCGATGCTTTGCGGCATTCAGCTACAAATAGTCTGCCCATTTAGACGGTGTATACAGCATGGACATTAGAGTTAGACTTACAAGCAAGGCTCGAAGGAAGAGGAGAGTTGATTTGGAACGACATTATAGTAAAGAACTAAGAAAAGAAGCACTCGAAAGTTCCAAAAGGTCAGAAAGCGCTATATCTTGGCTGCCTAATTTAGCCAGTGCACATATCGAACCATGCACATGAATTTTTCCCGTTTGTTGACTTTTTACTAAACAACGTAATTTTGGGGGTTGGGAGAGAGACAACTTTATATGCACAGGTAGTTGTTGATATGGAATAACAAATGACAATGAAAATATGTCTGCAAGTTAAAGGATGATACTTTTCCTTGCATAGTCATTGTTATGACGGTGGTGGTGGTACACGCACCGGCCGGATGATGCATATAGTTCCACACAACTCAGCTTGGTGGACCCTATTATGATTCCCTGCAGCAGTGCGTCACCATGAGCCCATAGTATCATTGCCATCGTCGATATATGAAACATGAAAAAAAGTTATCCGCAGCTCAACGTGCTATATAATCAATGGCAACATTGTCTTCTTATGGCAAAGAACACGCTCTTTATGATGATTTCATTCGACCTCGGTTACTTTAGTATCAACTATGGTCTTCATCAGGCACGTATTTCTTTTCACATGCATGTCTTTAAGCAAGATTTAGATCATGATAGTACCGGGGAGTTCATTGTCTAATGTGCTACACTTCTTCTTGGTAGAAATAAAGACCATATTCTCTTGCAATGCTTTGTTGTCTCGTAGCTTATATGCATGGACCACCTCTTTAGTCTTTGTTACAAACTATGTTTATTGTTTACTAGTAGAGATGTTATATCAAATAATTGCTCTATCACGAACCAATCCAACCAAGCAGTGGGGGAGCAGCGTGCTTGCTTGTTGGGAGCAGCGACGTGCCTGAATCTCCGCGTAACGCGCCAATTTTGTAAGGCATCTTCCTTTTGGACACGACAACTGACTTTTGACTTTTTACCCACCTGATCCCATGACTCGATCACCACTCCAAGCCGCCAGTCGAATATCCCATAACGATGATAGGCGTAGAGCAACAAAAACGAGTTCAATGCAACGAGACGACAGCTCACGCATTCAACGCGAACGATTGACGAGGGATGTCTTATCACGACAACAAAGCAGCGACATTCGATCCACACAAGATACCACAGTAGCCGGCCCAATCGTCACCAATCTCACTCCAGAACAAATGTACTCCAACTTTGAAGAATGGATTAAAATGGCAACTGATAATGTAAGGGTCGTAGTTGTATATCGTCGATATCATTCACTGATATATATTATTATCCTTTCCATACGGCAGAAAATCAATGCGAACAACAGTTGGAATTTTGCATTGATCGACTACTTTCATGAGTTGACTTTCCTGCGTGATGGAGATAGCATCAACTTTCAAAAAGCTTCCGTATCACTGGATGGCTGTGTCAAGATTTATACTTCTCGAGTCGATTCTGTGGCAACTGAAACCGGCAAATTGCTAAGTGGTCTAGCCGATAGTGGAAGTAAGTTGAAAAGGTCATCATCTCTCAAAAGATATGAATAGCTGACGGGAGGGTATATGAATAGGAGACGGTGATGAGGAGGATGAATTACAACATACCAGCGAAAGACGTGTCCGAAAGCGGGTAATAAGACAAGTAAAACAGCATGATAGCCAGTGCTAAGATATATTATCATCATCATAGGGCAATCGTGCTGCAGATAGTACATTACTTACCAGCTTCTCTTCAATCGCTCTCAAGAAGTTTGATTTGGATTTTGCCGTCGATCCCTTATTCAAAAAGACATCAGCCGACTTTGATGAAGGAGGAGCACGTGGTCTTTTACTCAATCATTTATCCTTGGATCGTGAATGCAAGATTATCTTTGATGCTTCTGACGCCAGCAATGCCGATCCAGAATCAGACAAGACTGAAATGGAGGATATTACACATGACGACGATCATTTGGATGCGGAAGGAAATCAAATCGACAACGAATCTCAGCATGAAGAACAAAACCAGCAACCCACAGAATCATCTCAGCACGAAGAACAAAACCAACAATCTACAGAGACAGCTCAGGATGATCCTATGGATGTGGATAATGATGGAACTCAACAAGAGAATGAGCATGGAAGCGAGCCACAACCAACAGCTGATGAACAACAGCCAAGTACGATTGAAGAAACACAACAATCCCAGAAAGAGACCCTTGTTGAGATTTCACGACTTAAAGGTATGGATCGGAAGGATTAGATTTTCATACGCTAAAGTCCTTTTTTCACTTTCATAGCAAGAATGCCAGACATAGACGCCCTCAAAGATCTTCAGATTTGTCCATCTCTTCAAGGATACAACTTTTTCTCTGAAACTGATCTCAACATGCCATCACTTGATCACGACGAACCTGACAACATTCTTGACGGCAATGTCAATCTACCAAACGACAATATGGATTTACCCGACTTTGGTGTGCAGGATGGTTTTGATGATGACTTCGCTGTCGATTTCTTTGATTACGATGATGGTGGTCCTATGGATAGTCCTGATGATCCATTGATGGGCGAGGATGATAGACTCATGGGTGGTGAAAATGATTCAGCAGGCAATGAACCCGCTCTTCATGAAGAAGACTTCCTTGGTGCTCTAATGAACGATGATGGAAATGAACTCTTCAGCTACTTTGACTCGACGTTTGCAAAGAATTGGGCTGGCCCTGAACACTGGAAACTACGAAGACCTGTATCAAAAAGTATGTGTGTGTAGAGAAGGAGAGAGGGAGTCACTTGGATGAATGCCATTTCTTTTAACATTCTTGTTTCGTTATTATTAGTACAATCCAAACCCACTACGGAGACTGATAGTCATGACGATGGAGAAACATCTCGGAAAAAGAGTCGCCAAGGATTTCAAATTGACTTTCTCGAAGGAGAAGACGTGGATGAAGAGGAGTTATTCGCACCCGACAAACCAGCAAGGATCACCATATCCACCGGCAAAGAAGCTGCTGTTGAAGACAAGATACATATTTTACCTGACGACATGCACTTTTCATCAAAACAACTCCTCAGGCTTTTCTTGAAACCTAGATCAGTGGTAATTTTGCATTTGAATGCTCAACTATCACCTTTGCGTTTTATTCATCATGTCTACTTTAGATGTGGGGACGTAAGAAACCACGAAGGGAAGAAACAGAAGCCGAACAGTCACCAGCACCACAACAAGATGGTACGTACAATGAACGAGGGAAAGAGTAAAATGGAACAGCACCACTAACCATCTCTTTAGATTACGATGGAGGTTTCGATGATTTTGATTTTGGACCGGATACGCAGTATTGGGCTGATCAACAGGTCGATGATACACCAGCGGATGACGAGCCACCAGCAACCGATGCATCAATGGCTGATCAGAGTAAGTACTTTTTATCCTTGGAGGAACGAACTAGATATCTAAGCTTCTATATCATTTTAGCTTTCTTAAGCGGTTACGACGATTCGTTTTATCATGACAGCTACTATGAAGCATACGACGATCCAGAAACATCCCAATATGGTGATCCTCTCATTACCAACCATCGACTCAAGAAGAGCAAACCACTTTATGTCAACTATGCTCGGACTGCAAAACGTGTTGATGTCAAGAAATTAAAGGAGAACTTATGGAAGGTGCTTGTAAGCAATAAGGTAATGTGACTTTTTCCCCGGTGTTGTCACGCAGGCCCCTAATTACTATGCAACTATAGCGTGATGTACCAGACCGCATGGATCAAGGAAACGAAGACGATGAAGAAAAGGTTGAAGGCGTTCAGCGGTTTACTGATGTCCTACATGATCTGAGGAGATTATACCATCCAAAGGTGTTCCGTGATATCTCGGTGCCCTTCTGCTTTATCTGCCTGCTGCATTTAGCAAATGAAAGAAACCTTACTATTGGGCGTTCCTCAAACTCAAATGACGATGAAGACGACGATGAAGATGACTTTGTCCTGGGAGAAACACCAATGGATGAAAAGTTCTTGAACGAGTTAACAATTGTACAAAATGTATAGTCAAAACAAGCATTTATTCCACATTCCCCTCCGCTTTGAGATGTAACTAGCTTATATTGCATTCCTATTATCCTCCTATAAACATCATAATGGCATTGTACCATGCTTTTTCCATGGGTTTTGAAGTGATTTTCTTTGAAGCAAATTCAGCTGCTCTATCAAACGCGGGCGAGTCGTCCTATAATCGTCGTTAGAAAATAAAAAGATTTGGGCACGGGATGTAGTTACCTTGGTTCAATAATATCATCCAGGTATCCTTTACGAGCGGCTGCGAGTGGTGTCGTAAACTTCTCCTTATATTCTGCCTGCAACTTGTCCTGATCAGGTCTATTGCGGAAGATCACCTTGACAGCTCCCTCTGCACCCATAACCGCTATTTCTGCACTTGGCCATGCAACGCTGTACATAAATGAATAAGCTTCGTCCCTCCAAATAAACCGCCTCGCACGCATACTTACTTATAATCACCGCGCAAGTGCTTGGAGCTCATAACAATGTATGCCCCGCCATATGCCTTTCTCGTGATTACAGTCAACTTGGGAACTGTAGCCTCACAATAAGCGTATAATAACTTTGCACCATGTCGAATAATGCCGCCATGTTCCTGTGTGGTCCCAGGGAGGAATCCAGGTACGTCAACCAAGGAAACAAGTGGAATATTGAAAGCATCACAAAAACGAATGAAGCGTGCAGCCTTGACAGAGGCATCCATATCGAGAGCACCAGAGGATATCAAAGGCTGATTTGCTACCATGCCCACAGTTTGACCTGCCATTCTGCTAAAGCCAACCAAGATATTGGGTGCGAAATCAGGAGAAATTTCAAAGAATGAGTGACGATCAGCAATCTATGTTCAGATTGGTAAGTCATTATGCAAGTGAAATCCATACAATACACTTACCCTGTTGATAACTTCTCGCATATCATAGGCAATGTTGGGGTTTGATGGAACAAGAGTATCCAGTGCTTCGTCTTGTCTATCCACAGGATCTTCATATTCTCGAACGGGTGCTGGATCACGATTCGATAGCGGTAGATAATCAAATAAATCACGCATTCTAAGGTATATACAATGAGCCCACTTGCATGATGCTGGCCAAAGACAATGAATAATACCGTTGCAATGCTTCCATGTCGTTGCTATATGCGTTCTGTGCTACGCCACTCTTGGATGTATGTGTCTTAGCACCGCCTAAAGCTTCTTGGGTAACATGTTCATTCGTCACAGCCTTAACGACATCGGGTCCCGTAACAAACATATGAGAGGTATCTCGCACCATAAATGTGAAATCAGTCAACGCTGGTGAATAGACAGCTCCACCCGCACAAGGACCCATAATCAGTGACAATTGAGGAACAACTCCTGAAGCAAGGACATTTGTCTATATGTCTCCAATGTTAGATGACAATGAAAATATATAGATGCTAATCAAAACACACTACCTGAAATATATCAGCATAGCCTGACAAAGAATCCACACCTTCTTGAATCCGTGCTCCTCCTGAATCTTGTAAGCCGATAACAGGTGCACCAACCACCATAGCTTGATCCATCACTTTTAAGATCTTGTCAGCGTTGGTTCGTGAAAGACTGCCACCGAACACGGTAAAATCTTGACTATATACAAAGACACGTCGCCCATGGATAGTGCCATGACCTGTGACAACACCATCCCCTGCTATCTAATGGAAGACATACCAGTCAGTATAAGTAGATCATCATCATCATTATACATCATCCCTATTACCTTGTTGTCTGACATCCCAAAATCAGTACACTGGTGCTCAACGAAAGCATCGTATTCTCGAAAGGACCCTTGGTCAAGCAACAAATCGAGTCGTTCACGCGCAGTCAATTTTCCCTGAATCACCATGGTCAACAACAGCCATTGGCGCAATGACCTCCATTGTCTACCTTTGCATGCTGTGCATCACGTTTATCCCTGCCACCGCCATCAAGTGCTTGCTGCCGTTTGTCTTGGATTGTAGTGCTGTAGAAATGGACTCGACGAGATGCATACCATGCCCGAGATGCATAGAGTGTGGGGCGAAACGAGCGTGACAACATTGAACAATAAAGGAAAAAAAAGACAAGGCATTTGCATTTGATATGCTTTTAATAATGCACAATGAGTGCATATGAATCGAATGATTTACAATGGTAGCTAGTGGAGAGGGGTTTGGTATTAACAAGAATAAAAAAATGTATGGTTGTTTCTATCTACATCATCTAAGCAGCGTATATATGTATATATGGGTCAAAGTGCAGGATGGTCATTGTTTTACTGGTTGGAGGTGTTGCTGGAGGAATCAGCGCCTTGTTGTTGTTGGTCACCACCTTCTTGGGCAGCACGGTTCTTGTAAACCATCTCAAAGAGCTTAAGAGAGCTTTGTTGAAGATCATCAATCTTAGCCTTGAGTTCTTCGGGGTTGGCAACATCACCAGATTGAGCCTTCATGGCCTCCTCACGCAAGTCAGTGATCTTAGCCTTGATCTTCTCAGCTTCAGCCTTATCAAGTTGCTCCTTGAAGTCTTCCATAGCCTTCTCAGTCTCGGTCATGACGGAATCAGCACGGTTGGCCATTTCAATGGTATCACGACGAGCACGATCAGCTTCAGCGTTGGCCTCAGCTTGTTGGATCATGTTTTCAATTTCATCATTGCTCAAACCAGAGGAAGCAGCAATAGTCATGGATTGATCACGGTTGGTGGCCTTATCCTTAGCACTGACGTTGACAATACCATCAGCATCGATATCAAATTCAACTTGAATTTGAGGAACACCCTTGGGAGCAGGAGGGATACCAGTCAAGTTGAAGTCACCGAGGAGCTTGTTGTCACGGCACAATTCACGTTCACCTTGGAACACACGAACGTTGACTTGAGTTTGGCCATCAGCAGCAGTAGAGAAGACTTGGGCCTTCTTGGTAGGAATGGTAGTGTTACGGTTGATCAAACGAGTGAAGACACCACCAAGGGTTTCAATACCAAGGGAGAGAGGAGTGACATCAAGAAGCAAGATATCGGTAACGGAACCTGCAAGGACACCACCTTGAATGGCAGCACCCATAGCAACGGCTTCATCAGGGTTGACAGACTTGGAAGGCTCCTTGCCAAAGATGTTCTTGACAGTATCAATGACCTTGGGCATACGGGACATACCACCAACCAAGATAACATCACCAATTTCAGACTTGCTGATACCAGCATCCTTCATAGCCTTCTCACAAGGAGGAACAGTACGTTGGACAAGGTCACCAACAATACTTTCAAACTTGGCACGGGTCAACACGGTGTTGATGTGCTTGGGACCAGAGGCATCGGCAGTAATGTAGGGAAGGTTGATATCGGTTTGCACGGTGGAGGACAATTCAATCTTGGCCTTCTCACAGGCTTCACGGACACGTTGAATAGCCATGCGATCGTTGGAAAGGTCAAGGCCAGATTCCTTCTTGAAGTCTTCCAAGACGTAACGCACCAAGTGAGAGTCGAAATCCTCACCACCGAGGGCAGTGTCACCGTTGGTAGACTTGACTTCGAACACACCGCTTTGGATCTCGAGAACAGAGATATCAAAAGTACCACCACCCAAATCGAAAACAGCAATGGTCTTATCACCGGACTTGTCAAGACCATAAGCAAGAGCAGCAGCAGTAGGCTCGTTGATCACACGTTGAATTTCAAGACCGGCAATCTTACCAGCGTCCTTGGTAGCTTGACGCTGAGCATCGTTGAAGTAAGCAGGGACAGTGACAACGGCGTTCTTGACCTTCTTGCCAAGGAAACCTTCAGCGGTCTCCTTCATCTTGCCAAGGACAAAGGCACCCATTTGAGAAGGAGAGTACTTTTTGCCTTGAGCTTCAACCCAAGCATCACCATTGGTGTGGGGAACAATCTTGTAGGACACAGCCTTGACATCAGCTTGGACAGCAGGGTCCTTGAATTGACGACCAATCAAACGCTTGGTGGCATAAACAGTGTTGGCAGAATTGACAACAGCCTTTGAAAGAGCATCCCATATGTTAATACACACCTATATATATATCATCCATCCTTCCATTCTATTTACCTGACGCTTAGCAGCTTGACCAACCAAGAGTTCACCATCCTTGCCAAAAGCAACCACGGAAGGGGTAGTGCGAGCACCTTCAGCGTTTTCAATGACACGGGGGTTCTTGCCTTCCATCACAGAGACACAAGAGTTGGTAGTACCCAAATCGATACCAATAATGGGACCCTGGACACCACCAGAGCTGTATGCACGGGACATGTTAGAAAGGATGCCCACCTAGATACATCGTTAGTGATTTTGTTGCTGTATATTGTATGGATGTAATATAGCTTACATTCTTACGAGCCAAAGTGGGAATAAGACGAGAACGGGATGCCTTGGCCAAGTTGTACATGGTGAAAAAAAAAAAAAAAGGATTTGAAGAAAGAAAGTGTTGGTTTCTCGAAATGCCGGGGCGGATGAATGAAAAATGATCGGTGGCTGGAGGACTTGGAAAAAAAAAGCGGAGCGAGAGACTTAAGAAGGCACCAGAAACATACAAAATGATATATTTGAGTCAGCGCGGAACAAGTCGGATCAAAGTTAAGCCAAAATGTAGGTAGCTGCGGATGGATATGTTCGATGTATCTTTACATTGAAGTAAATGCTGGGTTGAATATCATTGGTTTAATGCAATTGATTGTAATGAATAGCTGACTATATTGACTATGCTCGTCCCTTGCCTTTTTCCTTCTTGCCACTTGGTATATTATCTTCCTCCATTTCTTCGTCTCCATCATCCAATGGTTCGTATTCAGATGCATGAACCTCCTCCCAACGACCTAATTCATCCACATTCTTACTATCCATGGTCATACCCATATATCATATCATCCATACCTTGATCACCATATACGAAATATATCTCTGTTTCATTCTGTATACCAGATGCATTCGCCTTGCTGGCATCATTTAGCAAGTTGTATCCTTCGCCGTCCGATCGTCGAATGTAAAGCCGCATGTCGTCAGCCTTCTTGCCAGAACTGGGAATGGCAGCACACAGTTTGTCCTTGATGGTAGCGATGGTATCAGAAGGGTGATAACATAAGAACACTACGGTCTTGTCACGCCTTGCTCGAATGTACAATGGCTTTTCTGGAGGGATCATGTAGAAGAGATGCTTGAACGCGACCAGCACTGAGAATGGCACACAATGGGCTCTGCTATTTGCACCGCACCAACGTTCAAACCCAGTCAGCGGCCTCCTTCCATGACGATAACTTTACAGCATTGAGACACCAGACGATTCCCTTACCATACTCTTCTTGATGATCTTGGCATATTCGACAGCGAGATACTTCTTCAGGAACCACCACCCCTGCTCATGATTTGGAACATGGATACATACGTCACGATGTACCTGAGTTATTCTTATGCTACTTATTCCTTACACTATACTTAATGCGTTGTAAATCGAATCCACCACAATTCTGGTTGTACCAATAAACACGATCCTTTAAAGTTTTCCGAAACGCGTACAACGGTTGCAATACAATGCATTTTGAATCTCACAGCCTTGACCGGATATTTCGGGTTATTGGCGTGTGACAAATCACATTTCCGACTTTACCAAGCTTATCGTTGGCTTTTTAATTTTTCTCATAAGTCTGTGAGACGACATGGTTGCGAAGAAGGAAATACAGATCCGAGATGGGCATCTGCTCTGTGGGAGTCTTGTCCTGAGTACAATTTGTGGGGGATAACGTCCAAGATCACCAAGATAAATGCTGCTTATGCTTGTGCAACATTCAAAATGACTTTAAAGTTTCCCGTGGGAGAGCTGTTCCCGCTAAAGCCATATAAAAAGCTCTCTCTCTTCTCAAATCTCGTTTTTCTCTCGCTACGGTTTTTTTTCCTTTCTGTTCTACCATGTCATCCAACAACTTTGTTTCTGAAGTTACTACCTCCAAGGGCGAAAAGATCTCCAGTAAGCATATGGATCATGTGGGTGACGCCATTTTGTGTATGCTGACAGTTTGTTTATCGTATCACAGTTCGCACGGGTCTTTTCATCAACAATGAATTTGTTGCTGGTGCAAACACTATTGACACTGTCAACCCCACCACTGGTGAAGTCATTGCTGCTGTTCAAGCTGGTACGTGCTAATCTCCTTTCGGATGTAGAAACCGTGAGATATTCTGGATCAGAAAGCTGAATTTGTAATTGATGTTTATTAGCCGAGGAAGAGCAAGTCAACGCTGCTGTTGATGCTGCCGAGAAGGCTTATCGCGATGTGTGGAGCAAGACTACCGGTCGTGAACGCGCTCGTCTTATGAACAAGCTTGCTGATCTGATCGAAGAGCATGTGGATGAGCTTGCCAAGATTGAAACCTTGGACAACGGCAAAGGCATTGCTTTCTCCAAGGGATTCGATGTCCCTGAGGTTGCAAAGACCCTTCGTTACTTTGCTGGTTACGCTGACAAGATCCACGGCAAGGTCATGGAAACCCAAGGCAAGCTTTCTTATACCCGTCATGAACCTATTGGTGTGTGTGGTGCTATTATCCCATGGAACTTCCCCATCATGATGCTTGGTTGGAAGATTGGTCCCGCTCTTTGCACTGGCAACACCATCGTTGTCAAGACCTCCGAATTGACTCCTCTCTCTGCCTTCAAGTTGGGTGAATACGTTAAGGAAGCTGGTTTCCCTCCTGGTGTTCTCAACATTATCACTGGTTATGGTGCTATTGCTGGTGACAAGCTTGCTCGCCATCCCAAGGTTGGCAAGATTGCTTTCACTGGTAGCACTGCTGTTGGTCGCATGATCATGAAGGCCGCTGCTGAATCCAACCTTAAGAAGGTCACTCTTGAGCTTGGTGGCAAGTCTCCAAACATTATCTTCGATGATGCTGATCTTGATCAAGCCGTCGCTTGGGCTCACAAGGGTATCTTCTTCAACCATGGTCAAGTCTGCTGCGCTGGTTCGCGTATTTATGTCCAAGGTAACGTTTCATTATCATTGATCTCACAATTATTGTACATGGTATATTGAAATTTGGCATGATTCCACAGAGGGTATCTATGATAAGTTCCTTGAACGCTTCAAGGAATACACTTCCAAGACCAAGGTTGGTGACCCCTTCAGGTACGGTAGTTACATGCAGTGAATGTAGTCATAAGGATCGAGCATATTCTTATTCACAATTTTATCCTCTAGCGAGGACACTTTCCAAGGTCCACAAGTATCCAAGGTTCAATTTGATCGTATCATGGGCTACATTGAATCTGGTAAGAAGGAAGGTGCCACCTGCTACATGGGTGGTAACCGCCTTGGTGATAAGGGTTACTTTATTGAGCCCACTGTCTTCACTGGTAAGTAAAGGAATCGAGACGTTGCGGGATCACACGCCAGGTCTGTGCAACATAATCTTGGATTACTAATCGTACTTGCAATCCTAGATGTCAAGGAGGATCATGTTCTGATGAAGGAGGAAATTTTCGGTCCCGTTGTCGCTGTTTCCAAGTTCAAGACCATCGATGAAGTCGTTGAGAAGGCTAACGACAGCGCTTATGGTCTTGCTGCTGCCGTTTTCACCAGCAACATTAGCACTTCTATCACTGTTGCTAACAAGCTTGAGGCTGGTACCGTTTGGATCAACTGCTTCAACGAATTGGTACGTATATGACGTGGATAGCTACTGGGACCAAGCAGAAGCTGACATTATGGGTTATCACGTATTAGGATTACAACACTCCCTTCGGTGGTTACAAGCAAAGCGGTATTGGCCGTGAGAATGGTGAATATGCTCTTGATAACTACTACCAAGTCAAGTCCGTCAAGATCAACATTGGCTTGTAAATGCCTCCAATATCTTCAATGCACGTCTATATTTAATGCTATGTATTCTAACGCGAGCTCTAAAGCTCATCTATTATATCCTCTGATGTCAATAAAACCTGTACAGCAACAGCTTCACTGTATGTGTAATGCTCTTTTCTTTGTTTTATTAATCGCTTGCAATTGCCTTAGCGCAACAAGTACAATAATCCCTATCAAGTACCCCTATATACATGGCCCTTGCGTGTACACTGCATGTCGTCACCTAAAGCAAAGGCTGATGGTGTGCTTAATGCCAACTGCATACAACCGGCTCGATATAATGATACATAATATGAATGGTTTTTGCTCTATACAGAGGTGGTGGGTGTAGTGAATTACATAATGCTTTAATAATAGCTTTGAAGGAAACTTATCATTCTACATGATCACCGAGTTATTTAAGATACTAAAGACTGGCCATCATCGACACCACTTATATTAGAATAACCACTACTTGCTATACAATCATATTCTTTATTATTGAACATTCGATGCATAAGCGTTATTTGAGAGCTAACATGAACGAGAATATGATTTTCGAGACCAGAGTAGGGCAAGTCAAAGTCCGATTGGCAGCGGCAGAATGTGGCAGCAGCTTCTCCTAGCAACCAGCTTCTTCCCTCCCTTTCCGCGGTATTAAAGCAATGGTATGGATCCAATACAGATTGATGGGATGGCTGGAATGGGTGACAGATGGATGGATGATCCCTTGAAAAGATGGATGAAAAAGTAGATGAGTGGATTGATGGGATTATCGAACACACATTATACATACCATACATACAACAACGGATGCGCTTCATCTTCAGCTTCATATTCGACATTGTCCAACTGACCAACATTCGACCGACTTTTTTTTTCCCTCCATTAGGCTGACCAGGTGCAACAGACTAGAAAGAGAACTTTCCGCAAGTTTAGCTATCGTGGTGTCGATCTTGACGCTCTCCTTGACTTGTCCAGTGAGCAGGTGAGCACCCATTTTAGAGTGACAACCCGAGTACCTGTTTTATTCATCGCAATTGTGTTGTATTCCTCCGTAGTTCATGGAGCTCGTCCACGCTCGTGCCCGCAGAAGATTCCAACGTGGTCTTAAGCGTAAGCCCATGGGTCTCATCAAGAAGCTTCGCAAGGCCAAGAAGGAGGCTGCTGCTGACGAGAAGCCTGCTGTTGTCAAGACTCACCTCCGTGACATGATCATTGTTCCCGAAATGATCGGCTCTGTTGTTGGTATCTACAACGGTAAGACCTTCAACCAAGTTGAAATCAAGCCTGAGATGGTTGGCCACTACCTTGCCGAATTCTCGTAAGTATATAGAAGGATGATAATAAGGATCAGTGATTAATATGGGATATCCTTCAACAGCATCTCTTACAAGCCTGTTCGCCACGGTCGTCCTGGTATTGGTGCCACCCACTCTTCTCGTTTCGTTCCCCTCAAGTAAAAACGATGGTGGTGTTGCATTTGTCGAAATAAAAAGTCGAATTGTAATTTCGAATATCGATCGTCGATCAAAAGTGTGTTTCCTAAACATCGCGTATCTAAAAGCATCCACCTTTAAATGTCAACGAATCACTGAGAGTGAACAGGGTCTTGTGTTTGCCTATGGTATTGGTAGTTTGCCCTTCATCATCACCTATACTTATCCTTAGCACATTCAATGGTAGTTTTACTTTGAGAATCAGAACAATGTGAAATGGATTCTAATAAATTATGTTGTGCGTCATTGCATACTATTACCAAATTCATTGCATGCGGAATATGCTCCTGCTCCAGACACCCATTTCCATGATCCGAGAATATTTGCTTGAGTTACTGCCAAAGAGAGAGTACATCAATCCATATGCAGTATGCATTCGGTACCTCAACTAATGTACTCGTTGTTTGACCGTAACTAAATCAAATCAGCTTGGATCAAAGAAAGTTGAATGATAGAGATGAATGTCTGGATCAGGAGCATCATTCCCATGTGGTAGTTCTGGTAACAGTGCCAATTGGGAGGAAGCGACTGTTAACTTCCAGCTTGTGAGGTTTCACTAAATAGTCCAGAAAGCGCCATGCATTAACTCTTCCAGTTCTATTCACTGAGCTGAGTTGCACAACACGCCCTTCTGCATCTTTCACTCTATTTATGTCTAGCTACTTTACAATGAACAAAACCCTCTTTCATATACATAGAGCATCACGCTTACAGAAAATATGCAAAACATAAAGGGACTTGGATCTTTAAATCTTACAATCGAACATGGCGTCTTCCATAGAACAAAGTTGCTCGTCGTAATCGAAAGCGTATACTGTCAAAGTTTCACAGTCGAGGTGGCCAATCCCACATTTCACAATGTCGCCACCAGCCAAGAGGTCGACGTTGGCCATATATCGTATACACATAAAAAAACGACGTTGGCCATGACGAACTTGAGGGTTGGGGAGTATATGCTTTCAACCACGACGAGCAACTTTGTTTCATCAAATGGCCTGCGCTTAATTGTAAAGTTTAGAGTTAGAGGTGTCCTTATGTTTTATATATGATGTAAGCGGAAGACTATATGAAAAGTGGCCTTTGTCCATTGTCGATAGCCTCATTCATATAAGTTGAAATGCAGAAGGAGCTGTTTGTGTAACTCAAAACCAAGAGGACGGGGCTGAAGGGTCGATCCTATTGGTGGAGAAATGCATGATTGTAGCCCCATCCCCTATAGAGAGGTCCGGCTATGATAGCCCGCAGAGGTTGGTTCGTCTTATACAAGGTTGCATAAGATAGCGTTAGCTGAAAATTTACTATAGGCAAGAATGAGATGTTCAGGTAATTCAGGTACTCGTGAAACATTGCATCATAACTCATCTTTCTTTACATAACAGAATGGATAAAGTTTACAGTGAATGAAGTTTATTGTGTAAAAACCACTACGTTGCGCATCATCAGTCTCGAATTAATATCTTGCAATGCGAGCGTTTGAGAACCACCCCATGCTTTTCGACTGTCAGTACGTGAACTAGGAAGCTGTGACAAAAGAACACAACATCTCGGCGCGATGATGTAAAAAATGACGCAATCTCGCTTTCCCACCTTCAAATTTCTATTGCCTCTTTCAAACCACAAACCAACCGAGTGATCCACATCTTGCACATATGAACTGATTGCACTATGCTCTTTTTAACTCAATGAAAAGTCGAAGAATAGTAGATGGTAGTGTGGCTGTTTATCGAGTTAAGTATCATAAAGGAACAGTGTTGTAAAATGAATAAGCTACGGGGGAATCACAATAGAGTCAACAGGGAAAATTGTGCCATTGTATTCTTGTTACTGCCGTCATAAACGTCCTCCATCCATGATTGTAAAATAGCTGCTGCATGCATTGACTTGAGTACTTGAATAGCTGCCATGGCTGTAGAGCGCCTTTCACCAAGATATGATCCATCTCGTCAATCCCATCCAATCCATCATCATTCTCAGCCGTATCCATGTGATCGTTCCTGCAGACGACGCGCCAAGTAACACAAAGCAATATCTCATCACTGCACTTGATTGCATCCATCCATCAAATCCACCATGTTGGTTGAAGGCAGCCATGTGATAGCTGCTGATATGCTCCCTTCTCCATCCGGCTGCTGGTCAATCCTTTCTTGGTCATTTTCTTCCATCGCACCCCAACCAGGTGAAGATTGCAGTGAATCGATAGCTTATATGGAATCCCATCCATCGAATCAGTATGTATCAAAGCAAGTGGCTTCAAGTAACTTGAGACAATGGAGTAAAAGACATTGATAATAGCAACCGCTCGCACGTTTGGTCGCGGCAGAGAAGCGTGCAGGAGCGTGTGTTGTAGTAGAGTGACAAGGCTGTGAACGTTGTTTGAGACAATGGAGTAACAAGATCGCTAATAGCAACTGCTGTAATGAATGCTTCTGCGTCTGATGGTGGTTGAGGAATGTGCAAGAGAAGGTGGAGTGGTAAAGAAACGCGGGTGTCGTAGTGGAGTGTACACGCCTTGAAGTTGCCATTCAGTCAAAGACAATCGAATCAAGGCAGTTGCAGGATCAACATGATGGGTTGAAGCAGGACAATCGATCGCAGGCGGTAGTTGTGCTTGAATGGGGCAACAGTTGAGGATGGGAAGAAGAGTAGATAAGTGAGAGTGGAAGAGTTGGAAATTAAATAGGTCAGGCACTGTCAAGCAAATCCATGCACACAGTAAATTGATCCATGAACTTGATTGACTCTCTCGAACCTGAAACTTGCACACAATATGCTCCTGGGCACGCTGAACAACTTTGTATTAATAAAGAACCCACACTTCATTTGAAAATTTCGAAAAGGAGAGCATAATGTGGGGTTTACTATAACGGATGAAAATTGGGAAAGCGCCGGATTTATGAAAAAGTCAATTAGTATGTAGTTTCTTGAGATTCCCCATCTCGCACTTGAAACTTGGTCACATGGTTCTCTGGGACATGCTGATCAACTTCATTCATTTAAAAACTGCATGGTTCATAATGAACATTTTGAATGCCGGCCAGCCCAAATGTAGGAGAAAGTAGGGTAGACGCTCCTGCTCCCCGAGATAGCCCACCTCGAACCTGAAACTTTCACACAACATCCTTTCGACCACACCGAGCAATTTCGTTCCCATAAAGACCCGAGAGTCCATTATGAAAACATTGAATGTAGGAGAGACGACGAATGGATGGAAACATAAATAGGGTGTACGGCCGTGCGCCCCGATATTGCTCGTGGGGACGTCGAAACTTGGCCAGGAGGTGCTCTCGGTCATGCTGATCAATATCGTTCTCATAAAGCCTCTACACATCATTACGGAGATTTGAAGAAACAGGCACCTTTATGTTTTACATATGCTGTAAGCGTGATGCTATATGTTAGGTGGTGTTTGTTCATTGTCAAGTAGGTAGACCCCGATAGAGCCGAAGATGCAGACGGACTCCTTTGTGCAACACAGCTCATTTGCATGATACATCCCAATGAACAAAGACCACTTGTCATATAGCATCACGCTTTCAGCATATGTAAAAACGTAAAGGTGTCTGTATCTAGGATTGGCAAGCTTGATCTAGAACCATGATTGACAAGGTGCGCTTCACCCCGACGAGCAACTTTGTTCTATGAAAGAGCCCACGTTTCATTGTAAAATTTAGAGATACAGGCACCTTTATGTTTTACATATGCTCTAAGCGTAATGCTATATGGAGAGCGGTATTTGTTCATTGTGAAATATCATGCAAATGAGCTGTGTTGCACAAAGAAGTCCACCTGCATCTTCCGCTCTATCGGGGTCTACCCACTTGACAATGAACAAAGACCACTTGTCATATAGCATCGCGCTTACAGCATCTGTAAAACATAAAGATGTCCATAACTAAAAATTCTACAATGAAACGTGGGGTCTTCAATCGAACAAAGTTGCTCGTCTGGGTCAAGCGCACCTTGGGTGCAAGTTTCACGATCCACGTCGACATGTCTTTCGCGCAAATAAACAAATCGCCTGATAAGGAATCAGGCACTCGACTTAGTCCTCAAAAACCATCATATGCAGCAGCCACGCGTGCTCCTTCTTCGATTCGTGAATCGTTGAAGACACCCAAGGACCGTAAATATGCAACTCATTCCAATGTCTGGAAATTAGGTGGTTCTCCTGCCTCATGTCCCAGTGTATTTTTCGACTTCACTTCTCGACCTGAAAACCGCTCTACTTTGCTACGTTTAGTCAACACCAGTTACCCCAATAACTGTGGAGTGCGTCTTCATAATGATCACGCGAGACGCATTGTTGAACTTTTCATCCCTGAATACCAGGATTATATTACCGTCAATGTCAAGGGTATCAGCTTCCCTGACGGTCAACGTATTGTACCATCCAAGCCACTCTCCAAGGATGCACGTTTAGTTCATCTTCGCCTCAGTGATCTTCCATTCACAACAAAGGACAAGTTGTCCAGTGGTATGCAAACGGCACTTTCAGCATATGGCAACGTTCTTGACTTTGGCATCTTTCGCGACTCTGACTCATCCCTTTTCATGGGAAGAGGATATGCCACCCTGGAAATTACTGCCCAATCAGGATTCGACCAACTCTCTCACACCATTTCTTGGCCCGACTCCGATGATCGGTTTCATGCTA